>VVHJ01043851.1:0-12960 GCA_015107715.1 Tylochromis polylepis | reverse complement strand
ACGTATAAATTGATCATTTAAAAAAAATTGGGGGGGGGGGCTTTTATTTTGAAGGTAAGATTTCCCACTTCCTCCCTGGCGTGTCTAGCTTGACGTAGCTCGCTGCCAGTTGGTCAGGGGGCTCGTGAGTGCAGTTCGGTCTGTTGTCCAGGCGGCTGCGCGTGCTGGCGTTCTCGGCTGCAGTATCTGAAGGTGGTCAGCGGTCAAAGCCCACACCGCTCACAGTGTTACGTTATTTATCACGTCGGAGTAGTTAAACTCTCCTTTTCACCGCCGGCATCCGCGTCCCCTCAGTACCCGGAGGAGAGGGGGTCCAGCGCGGGGTGACACAGCGAGGAGCGACCAGCATGGACCCCCAAGCGAAGGATCGCACCAGCCCGGCGGCGGGGGGCTTAAGCGGGCGCCCGGCCTCTCTCGGAGCCGACGGGGGTGACTCGGAGTCCGGAGCGGGCTCGGAGGAGGCTGCCGTGGGCTGCTGCAGCGACACGTTCAGCAGCCTGCCCGACATGGAGCAAGAGACTCTGGAGGAGAAATTAAGGGGACTGGCGTTCAGAAAACAGACGTCGTATCGGTGAGTGGGGTAGCTGGGAGGATGCCGGGGCAGGATTCTGGTCAGAGGAGGATATGTTGGTGCATTTATTATGTCTTTGCGCCTTTACTTCACTCTTCTGGTGCTTAATTTACACGTTAAAAGCTAAAGTTGCTGCAAGAATTACACCCATGCTAGCTAAAGCTTGTAAACATAAACATAGACTGAGGGCTGCATGCTTCAGCTCATAGCTGAAAAGCTAAATTCTCACATGTCATGGTTATGATAACCCTGCCTTGTCCCAGGCTGTGCTCACCATGCTGCTGTTGACAGCCCCAGCACTGATATGCGCATAAAAGCCAGGGCATTTTAGCATCATCAGTGAGCGATCAAAACAATTTTACATACACAACAATGTGTGCATCTCCCTGTAGTGCTCGAGCGGTGTGGAGGAGGGGGAGGGAGTGAAACTATATTGATTTGTGGGCTGTGTGTGTGTGTGGGTGTGAATGCCAGCAGCATCCTGACACCCCAGTGTGACTGGCAACTGCAGTTGATAGTGAAAACTGACCAGATCCCAAGCACACACGTTCACACTGTCTGTCTGTCTAGGCTTTGTGTTTATGTGTCTGCTGGAAATGATCTGCAGTTAGGGGTCAAATCAATCATTTCAGCTTGTTTGTGTTTGACTAACTTGTTTGTGTCTGATTTGGGGCAGTGTGATAAAGTGAAGTATCCTTTTTACCATTTTTACCATCAGCACTATTAAATCTTTGCCTGGGAAAATTGACAAGAAAGGGCCACAATCTCTAATCTGGTGACTCTGTGCTTGTATGTACTGATTTGTGTCATGAAATTAATATTTTCCACTTTCAGAGGGCGATGGCGTTCACATTTTGGATGTGGGAGGGTTTGCAGGAGAGGTTGAGTGAGTCATTTTGCAACTTGCACTGTTGACCTCACATCGACTCGCAGGTTTTAATCATCAAATAAAAATGACTCTGCTTAGTTTAGGGATTAAAAAACTACTTGGTTAGATTGAAGGTCACAAAACAGCTTGGGTAGGTTTAGTCATTAAAACCTACTTTGATAGGTTAAGGGAATAAAATCTACTCTGGTTAGAAGAATATCCAGTTTTTGAGTTAAAACACACTGATTGCCACTTCTTTTTTTTGGTTTCCATGGTGATACATCCTTTCCTATTGAAATACTTTAGTTTTAAAGTTGTAAATCACAGTTGGTCTCCGTGAACACAAAGAATAAAAACTGTAAATTAAAAATTATAGCTGCATTTGATGAATTAGTTTCTTTTAAACCTGGGGGTGGGGTGGGGTGGGGGGGATAATTACTGTAAGCCCTTTATTGCCCCAGTAATTAATGACCCAGTCAGATTAAATATGACCCATGGTAACACATTACAGTTGAATAAACTGTTCCTTTTTTTTTTGAGGAATGTAATTCATCTCATTTTAAAAAGGGCTGGTACATTATAATAATCCTATTACAATCCATTTAACAGATGATAATTACCCCTTTTGTTGTTGTTGTTGTTGTTGTTTGGAGTGTGCATGATCTTTTTAAACAGTGTAAGGCAAAGACAGCAGAGACTCACAACTCTTTCATGATTATTGTATCATCATTTACGGAGTCTCTGTTCTGAGGGGAAACCATCTTTGGTTAAGTGAGGTTTCCAGGAGATTGTGCTTCCTGGGGAGTGCTGCAGCTGGCTTGCCTTTTTCCAATTTTATGACTGCAGGAGTAGTTTGTTGTGATAAAAGTGTTGCCTCAGTAGAAAGTACAGCAATAAACTGGTACATTGATGGGTTTGGTACACTGAACATATCAAACCCTCGTCTGCTTTATGGACTTTGGAAGAAAGGATAACGTCATGTGAAGAATCGTGTTCAGCCAGCAGAAGTCTTAGTTGGCAGAAATTGTGTTATTATTATGTGATACTCAAGGAAGTGGTGGTGTTTGATTATTTGCTCAACATGGATCCAGTTTATTGTGTTTAACTGAGTTAAATATAGCGAGTCAGATGTTCATAAGTGGTACATGCTTTTTTTTTTTTTAGTGATTCTCCAGACATTTTGTGCCTGTATGCATGTGAGGAGAAGTCAGTATTTGAGATTTAGTGTTCTTTAAAACAGTTCAGAGCTTGGTCAGAACTATTTTCAGTCACAATTTTGGCTTCCAGTGATTATGAAAATGACAAAAGAAAGCTCAGGGAGGTTTGTGATGTACTGCCCCCCCCTTTTTTTTTTTTAAATTTAAAAATTTATTTATTTTTACCAGTTTCCAGTTTATCAGGGGCTTCTGGTGTAGCTAGGAGATATGGAGTTGAGATAATGAGTGATTACTGCAGGTCTCCTGTGTTTTATAAATGCAGATACACTTAAAAACCGTCATTCACCATCAGAGATAGTAGTTGGTGGTTTTGAGATGAAATTTTGGCAAGTGTGTTTGCTCTTTTGTGATGATTATCACACACCTGGCTCAAACTTGATTGAGCAATACAGCTAGAAACCAGAAGGTTTACCAAAACTCTGGCCTAGATATTCTACATATATACAAATGCAGATTTCTCTTTATAGAGATTAATATATAGAGAGTATATTGGAATATTACACTGGAATTGAGAGTAAAAGTTCTGGGAGGAAAGTGGAATGACAAAAGACTAAGACGAACCAAATAATGACCCTGTAAAAGGTGAAAATTGGTCCATCCAATTTCCACCCTGTCCCATTGTAGCTGCTTCCAGTAGCTGTATTCAGTGCTCATAAACTGTAAACAGCCTCACTGGAATCCCTAGTTGGATTATTTTTGTTTGCAAAGCAGAGAATTTGGCTCATGTTACTGCAGCCACTGTTTGCTACTGTGCACTGAGTATTTCAGGGAAGAGGAATGTGGAAATGAAATGCCATATGGTTAGAAAATCTGCCTTTTTTTTAAGGTAATGAAGAACTTATATTGTGTATATGGTACTCTTTGCTGGAATTTCACTTATTCCCTAGCATGATGTTTCTTTGTCACATCAACAGTTTGTTTCTTTATTGTATTTCTAATCCACCACAGTATGTCGGTTGTATGTTTGGACTGGAAGAATGCAGTCTGGTACATTTAATTATGCCAAATGAATCTGCCTTGTTCTATCAACACGACAAAGGCAGATCAGCGGTTAACACGGCGTGTCGTGGGTTGTTTGGACCTTTGACCTTATCAGATGAGGCTATGGCTAATCTGTGAATTTTCTGCTTCATGGAATCAGCCATGATGTGCAGGAAATGGAATTAGCCGGTCAGGGGAGATGGTTTGTAAGAAGGTGGTTTACATAGCTTTGAAGTGGCTAATGCCAAGAAGTGAATTACCATATGTGGCAATATGAAAGAGCTGAGAAATTATGCTGTTGAACATCAAAGCCAGTGTGTGTGTGTGTGAGGAGCTGTGGTATTGTGTGTTTATGGCAGCATGAGGCACGTGTAACTTATCTGCCAGACATTCGTCACACTTTGTCTCTCTCTCCGTGTGTGTGAGTGTGTGTTCCCAGAATGCTGTCCCTCCTTTTATCTATTCTTAGATGTCTCACCCATCTGCCTGCATGACAGCCCTTCCTCTGTCAAAAAGACAGCGGCTTTGTGTGTGTCTGTGTAGTCAGCGCACTGGTTGGTTTGTAAGACATTACTTTAATTAGCTAGTCAGTCAGCCGGCTGGACACTCAATCTGTAAGTGAGTCAGTGACGTTTCTCCAACCACTTCTTGGTTATCTGTGACAGGCAGTTGGTCAGCGTTGCATTTATAGATTTTTTTGGATTATCTAGCTGTCAACATAGTTGGCATTAGAGCTCATAAAATTATATAAACCCGCTACAGTTCCCGCAACCCATAAAGCAGAGCCTTAGCAGAGCTTCAGTTGTGCTCATAGCAGCGAAACGAGACTTTATCTCTTCTGTCCTGAACTCACAATGACCCTGCTCCATCCCTGCACACTCTTTCTGAAGTCCTAATGTACCCCAAAGCCCATACATACATGTCTACAATATTTGCAGTCTTCCTGGAACACTCTATTAATTATGCCACAACTGACTGATAGCCATGTTGAGATTAGATATAAAATATTCATTGCAACTTAGAGCTGCATCATAGTTGAAATGAGTAGTGGGTGATATGTACTGTAAGATGATGCCATTAGAGATGCTGGGGTTTTTCCCTGCACCAGAGGTGTTAGTCAGAGCCAAAGGACAATAAGGGCAAAATGATCACTAGTTTTTTAATTATGCTTTTATTTATTCATATATAAACTATGCATTTTTTAAAAAAGGAAGATGGTTAGAAATACCACGAAAATACATAGTTTTTTGAGTAGTCTACTCCCAAAGACTAATTCTCAGCCTGGAAAAATCCCTGGATATATTAACTCTAATTATCCTCTAATGTTTCTGGCCAGCGACATGTAAATGTTCTGTGTCTGAGGCTCACCAAAGAGAAAACAGAAAAGGCACATCTGTATTATCTGCACAAGATAGCCGTTATGTTATCTGGAATTGCAGTTTTAATTAAATTTTTCCTTAAATGAAGTAACTTATGAGAACATTTGAGAGAGAACTCACTGATAAATCTGTTAAAAAAGAGCATTATATAATGGATAAGATTTATAAATATTAAAGGGTGAAAATTGCCTCCATGTATGCAAACAGTCTCCAGCACAGAGGAATGTCCCTGGTTGGAAGAGAGGGGCTAAAATGGTTCATAAACAGATACATTCTGACACTAAATCAGTGTCTGTGTTCATAAAATGGCCTCAGTTTACTTTATTTTGCTGAACTTACAAAATATCTACAAATTTCACTCACCTCTTGGTGGTCTCTGCGTGTTATTTTTATTCTTTAAATCACTTTTTAAAAAAGTTTATTATAGATTTGAGTTTGTTGAAACTTTACTGGCCAATCTGAATAGTTTTCCAGCAAGTGACACTAAAAATACTAATCTAGTCAACTACTCCAAGTATACTTTTATTTTAACAAAAGAAAAAGACAAACAACGAGAGCTGGAAAAAGACACAAAATTTAGAATTTTTTTTAAATTGTCACTTCATATAATGTATATACAGTATTATTTACATTAAGCAACTATTTTTAAAAAAAATCCAAATCTGTTACTATGTTCAAAAAAGGTTTTTTAGACCTTTTCAGATATTTTTAAATATAAAATAACATACTTTTGTCCTTCAGTTGCTATTTTTCCCACAGTGTAAGGATCAGAATTGTTTCTTGTACATGAGTTGCTTTCTCCCAAAACAATGGGAGGGTTCTGGGCCAATATAAAAACAGTATGTAGGGCCAGTTAGTCGGCCAGCTGCTGACCCATTTGGGCAACCAGTCTCTTCACCTGTGAAGAAAATGGTTTCTAGTTATAGTTACTAGTAGATTTATTTTAGTGTTAAATTTATGCTGCATAGTGTAACTCAACTGTTTCTTTTGTTTTTTTCCCCCCTGGTTTGTTTTGGAGGCCTATAAAATGACGCCAGTAAAAGTCTGATGTGCCTGCCTTGTGCTGCATTTTTGGCGTGTTTAATTCAGCTGATTAAAGGAGTAGGCAGTTGAAAAATGATATAAAAACAAGCCTTGAAGGTGCCACTGTAGCTCACCTGGTTGATTGGGCAACCCATGTGCTAAAAGGGGGCAGGGGGCCCTGGGGTCAAGTCCACCCTGGACCATTTCCTGCATGTCATTCCCTCTCACTCGCTTCCTGCTTTCCTGTCTGCTCTCTACTATTCTGTTAAAAAAATAAAGGCTAAAAATACCCCCAAAATCTACTGTTTGTGTCCCAGCTGTCAAATGCTTCCCCTGGCATCTTCTTTGACTCCAGGATGTCATCACTAACAAGAACCCGACAACGCTGAATCACACATTATTTGACAACCACCTAAGACTTCGAGTCTGTAGCTGATGAACCAGCTATCTGGCCCTGATCTCTGACTTTGCAGGCAAAGAAAAATGCCAGCGTGACCTGTTTGCCCACAAGCAAAAATACAAAGAAACAAACACTCTGTTTCATCACCCCAGCTTCACCGTGTGGTGAGATTTGTACTGCCGCCTTTGTGGGAATTGTTACAGAAACAAACTGCCACAGGACAGGATGTTGCAATGCTATCCTTCCGCTATTTACGGCCCACTTTACAAATGGCAGTTCACAATAAGTGCGTGTCTGCAGTCCAGCATATACTCAGGGTTTCACGTCCTTTTGCAGACTTCGAGATGGTGTACGAGAAGGATGGAGAGAAAAGGCTGGCGAGGCACACACAAATGCAGGAGGAAAGAGAAAAAAAACCATAAAAAGATACGAGTGTATCTCATGTTGCTACTGCTGTGTACCACCTGCGGGGGTAAACAGTGATCAAAGGCCTTTCATCATCTGATGCTGCCAGAATATAAAACTCTATTCAGCCTTCAATTAGGACAGAATACAGAGGGGAGAGGGGGAAAGGAGGGGTAAAAAAATGGCTATAGAGGGGAAGAGAAAATGGGCAAATGTTTGATACAAAGTCAGAGGTATATATGAAAGAGGAGGAAGCATGGAAAAAGGGAGAAATGGTGACAGTGGCATATTATAGGACAATTATTTTATTACTCAGTGGAAAAGTGACATTAGGCAGAGTAATAAAAGTTAACTCGCTCTTAAAATAAAACAAACCCGGTGACTTGAATGAAGCCGTCTTCTGGTGTAAGAGTAAGGTATTTAAGGTCCCTGATATATTTATAACTAGCTGAGCTCCTGCTGTTGATTATGTGCTGAAATCATGGTTTCTTCCTTCAAGCTTTAATTCTGTTATCATTAACCTGTCATTCTTTTTAAATGAAACTTAAAAAAACAAACAAAAAAAAGATGTGAGTTTGCAGTAGAAAAAGCATGTTTGATTTTCCAAATTTCAGGGCGTACTTACCCTGGAGCTCCTAAAGACACTCGTGAATTTTTAACTTTCTGATTTTTGTGTCTGCAGTTGTTTTATATAGATGATGCACATGGTCAACAGCCTGAAACGGCCTAAAGGAAAGATATATTTATGAGTTAGAAACCTTTAATGTCATTCTACTTACAGTAATTGTGTAGCAGAGCAATACATCCCAGTACAGTTCAATAGCATTGGCTTTCCCCAGGGAAATTAAATGGGAAAGGCCAAAACAGAAGAAATACCTTGCATGCAGTAAGGGCGGCATTTAATAAGCAACAAAACACATGGGCACATAATTTTTAATGACATTTTTGCAAGTTAATACCATCAGGAAAAGTAAAACTGTTTTGTTATGAGTCAAATTTTGACAGGAATGTAGATGTTGTTAATTTTGTTGTTATGCCCTTTATTTATCTACCTACAAGTCTCACTGAGAGATGATCAGACATGAAAATTAATGTTTTGGTGGCGCTTTAGTGTGTTACTCTGGAAAAAATGTCAGCCTTCTTTGGCTGGTCTTTCACTTTGGTTTCGGCTAGTGGTTCTCACAGTATGGCATGTGGACAGTAAGAAGAACTATAAAACTATACCAAACCATCCAAAGGAACATGTACTGATGCTTTTAGGTTGACCTTCACTTTTAGATCAGTTTCCATTCTGAATGATTATAAAAAATTCTGGAGTATGGTGCATTAACCATTTTTGTGCAGAAAATGAACTTGAAATTTCTCTTACATGATCCTCACTGTATGAGTGCTTCTGACATTACTGATCCTTTGACTCTCCTGAGGTTTCCAATTTTAGTTTTAGTGAAATGGTCTCAGCAAGTGCTATGTGGGTGTAACAGCAGAAGGACCTATTATATATACACACACACACACACACACACACACACACACACACACACACACACACATACATACATACATACATACATACATACACACATATATATAATGTGTGTGTGTGTGTTTGCCTATACAACACACTTCTCCTTCTGCATTGCCTCTCATAGCTAAAGCGAATGACAGACAAGATCAATAAGAAATAAACCTGCATAGTCTGTACCAATGATTCCCAGCCAGGGATATTTCTACCCTGAAATAGCCCTGCTCTTTCTGAAGCACACATGAAATCAGAAATTAGATAAAGAGAAGAAAAGAAGTTCAAAAAGTTGCTAAAAGAAATGAATTCATGGATGGAAAAAGGAAAATAAAATAAGAAATTCAAATGATGGTGGCCGCTGTGATGTCGCCTGCTTTTGAAGCCATCTCCATCTTAACTTTTGGAAGCTAGACATCATGAGCAAGAGGTGGATCTGAGAAGCCAAGGAACACTGCATGCTTATTGGCTTGTAGCCCATTAGTCATCTCTGGTATTCTTGTTTATTGTCATTATGAACACAAGTGGTAACCTTAACCTACAAAGTAAACATTATGTTGTACTCAGTAAGACTTGGAACTGGTACTTGAATACATAAAGTCATCAGGAAAGTGTTTAGTAAAAGGTAAAGCTCAATTGAAGCAAATGCTGTTTTCCCATAGACTTCTATATAAAAGAATGCAGGTTTGACTAGAGGCCTGTAAGATGCACATACAGTCCACATATATCGCTAAATAAATGAACTGATTAGTTTTAGTGTTGAAAGTTATACAAAATATTCTATGCTGTAATAGCGACAAGTATTTGTTAACAGAAGTTAATAAATGCTAAAATGGTTGATAATATTGGGAGGTCTTTATAGGTATACAAACAATTTATCTGAAGTGTATAAACATCCAGGTTTAGATATGTGCATAGGGAGGACAGTGGATGCATTGGACAAAGGATGTTGAAAATGGAGCTGCCAGGCAGGAGGAAAAAGGGAAAGATCATAGTGAAGGAGGACACACAGAGGGTTGGTATGACAGAAGAGGATGCCAGGGACAGCCTGAGATGGGAGTATAAATATCCAGGATCTGCATCCAAAGTTTGCCAGACTGATTTTGACACTGATTGTTTAACTGTGTGAAATGGTTTAAGATTAAACCAAATCAACATATCTGAAAAAAAAAAAAAAAAAATCAGGAAGGGGAACGGGAGTTCATCTGACAGGCCCGTGTGGGTTAGCCTAATAATAAAGGTTTGGAGTCATTGCTTTATAGTGTACAGCAAAAAAGACCTGATCACTGATGTTCTATACAACCAGTGTATGAGCTGGTTTTGTAGTGCAGTCTGTGTTAAATTCTGTGGAACATTTGACTTGGAGTCCAGGCAGCTTAAAGACACTCATGCATTTTTAAGCAGACAATCACAGCACCAATTGTTGATGAAATACAAGGCTCAGTGACACAATTTTCCCTCTCTCCTCTCATCCTCACAACGGATGAACAGATATACATGCATATTTATGATTTCTCCTCTTGTTAGGAAGCAGAGGAGGAGGGAGAGAGCTGTATGGTAGACGAGATAATTCAAAAAACAGAAGAACACAAAGGATTTTTGTAAGATTAAACCAGTCTCAGTGCTATGAAGCTGCAATTTTCTTTTAATCCACAGTCCTGATTTCTCAAAGTTGATTATATAATCTATTTGGGGGTAAAAACAAATTTTATGGGACTGAACACTTTGAGTGTGAGGCATGAAGTGTTCAACACATAGTTAAAGCTATATGTATGTCCAAGGCACCCAAACCCAACATATTGAATGTAAGATTAAATACTGGTGCCATTTATGCCATTTCCAGGCATTATACTTTTTCAAAACTCTTCCTGACAATTTGTCATGCTAAATTCTGAGGCTTTTCAGTTTTCGTTGAAGGGCGTGTCTGTGGCCCAATAGCGAATTTTGATCATTCAGCTACCTAGTGGCAACAGGAAATGACATGTTACACTTACAGCTTCAAGTTGGTTGACCAGAGCCATCTAAAATTTGGTCAGGAAAGTCTAAAGGGAGTTGTTTTTACTATATTTAGAAAACCGTGAGCTTTCACCAAAGGTGTGACCATGGTGGCATGGGGGATTTCGATGTTTCGCAATGTAGAACAAAATTGAACTCAAACACCCAAATTTCTCATTTGATAAGAGCTACAGAGCAACACAAGCACAATAACATAATTTTGTGTACTGGTATACTGGGAATGGCGTTAGCCTAACCTGTGGATAGGCTACATCAAAAGTTAGGCTCTTCATACAGATTTGAGCACAGAAGTCAAGAAAGAGTCAAAAGAGTCATGAGCTCCCTACACAAGATGAAGGGAGGAGAGATAGGGAAATGCTTGTGAGACTATAATGATATCATCACATCAAGAATCAGAACTCAGTAATATTATTTAAAAAAAACAAACAAAAAAAAAACCTAAACTCATTACCAGACTAACTGCAAAGTCCAAACAGGAGCCCAAACTCAATAATATCAAGCAAGAACCCAAAACATTCTTTCCCTAAGCCAGCGCTCTTCTGATTGGCTGCTACTCGCAAACAGAAAGGTTGAGCAGAAAGTGGGAGAGGCTAGAAGAGCATAATTGGGGTATCTTAAGTAGAAATAGAGTGAAATAATTTATTTATTAATTTTTCTTCAGCACAGATTCTGTGCTGAAGGGATTCTGTTTCATTTTCCATAATAATGAGCATGTTTATGTTAGTGTATATTATTCATCGTGATGTGTAGGGCTTCTCTGCTCACTGTCTCCTTTTATTTCTATACATATTATAGATTGTGTTAATGGGAGGTGTTGGTACAACCTTCGCTACCTTCTCTGAGTAATGCTGTTCTAGTTGTCTGGTGGTGTGTTTGTGTATGCATATGCATATCAATCATTTTCTTGCTAAGAAGAAGAAGAAGGGTGATGACATCTTTTTTTTGGAACAGTGGGATTTCTGGCTTATCTCACTCTCTTTTCCTAGCCTTTTCAGGAGTGTTTGAGAGTGACTGAGTGTGTCTATGTGTGTGTGTTGGGGGTTATTTTGCCCATAATGCAGTGTGCCGAGGCATTAAGGGGGATTGGCTGACAGGAGCCGCTCCTTATTAGTCGTCTGGCTGGCTGTAAGAGGCTTTTCCCGCTTGGAAATGGGGCTGAAAAAAAGAGTGCAAAAGGCGAAACAGACAAAAAAAAGGGAAGTGGATCTTCTTGGTGTATTAGAGAAAAGAAACGTTGATGTGTTACAAGATTAGTCAATTAACTTCCTTCCCTCACTAGGTGATTGTGACAGGAGTTTTCTGCGACAGTTAGTGTGATGTATGTGGCCTGCTATTTTTAACAAATGACTACCCACACTGATCATCAGAGTAGTTGTCTCTCATCTATCATGCCGCAAATGGTGTAGTAGAAGAAACTGTGTCCTTTATGGCCACAGAAAGTGGCCTGATAATACAGTATAATGAGCAAAAGCATGGCATGTAACTCAACAAAGGCAGGTCTGAAAACTGACTGGTGATGGCTGACCACATCAATGTAAGCAGCATGGCTCCTAAATACCCTGAATTCACTCTAACGCAGGGGTCTCAAACTCCAGTCCTCGAGGGCCGCTCTCCTGAAACTTTTCCTTGTGTCCCTGTTGCAACACACCTGAATAAAATTAGTAGGTCATTAGCAGAAGTATAGAACTTAACTGCATGCTGAAGTGGCAACCCCTAACCCTACTCAAGTAAATTTAAGTAAATGTAAGTGTTTGGAAAAATGTACTTCTAAAAGTACTTTTATTGCACCATGTGCAATAAATGAGCTGCTGTAACATGAATCAAATGGCTGAATTGTCACTTCAGCATGCAGTCAAGTTCTATAGTCTTGCTAATGACCTACTAATTGTATTCAGGTGTGTTGCAACAGGGACACATGGAAAAGTTTCAGGACAGCGGCCCTCGAGGATTGGAGTTTGAGACCCCTGGTCCAGAGCATGGAGGCACTACCAGGAGACACGCCAGTACATCAGGAGACGTGGAGGAGGCCGTAGGAAGGCAACAACCCAGCGGCAGGACTGCTACCTCCACCTTTGTGCAAGGAGGAAACAGGAGGAGCACTGCCAAAATGAAACAGACTCCATGAGGGTGACATGAGGGCCGGACGTCCACAGGTGGGGGTTGTGCTTACAGCCCAACACCGTGCAGGACGTTTGGCATTTGCCAGAGAACACCAAGACTGGCAACTTTGCCACTGGCGCCCTGTGCTCTTCACAGATGAAAGCAGGTTCACACTGAGCACATGTGACAGACATGACAGAGTCTGGAGACACCGTGGAGAACGTTCTGCTGCCTGCAACATCCTCCAGCATGACCGGTTTGGCAGTGGGGTGGCATTTCTTTGGGGGGCTGCACAGCCCTCCATGTGCTCGCCAGAGGTAGCCTGACTGCCATTAGGTACCCAGATGAGATCTTCAGACCCCTTGTGAGACCACATGCTGGTGCGGTTGGCCCTGGGTTCCTCCTAATGCAAGACAATGCTAGACCTCATGTGGCTGGAGTGTGTCAGCAGTTCCTGCAAGACAAAGGCATTGATGCTATGGAC
>VVHJ01043850.1:0-31982 GCA_015107715.1 Tylochromis polylepis | reverse complement strand
TAACATGCACGGGCAAGTTATTCCATAATTTAGGAGCCACGATGTCCCCTCTGACCTTCTTCCTGGATCTTGGTACTTCCAGGAGCAGCTGGTCAACTGACCTAAGAGACCAACAGGGATGAAGAAGCTCAGAGAGGTAATGTGGAGCAAGATTGTGAAAGCATTTAAAAACAAACATAAAATTTTAAAATGAACTCTAAAAGACATAGGCAGCAGTGCAATGAGGCCAGGACAGGGGTTATATGCTCGCTTTTACAAGTTCCTGTTAGCAGTCATGCAGCGGCATTTTGAGCCAGCTACAGATGTGAGAGCAATGACTGACTGACCCCCACATAAAGTGAGTTACAGTAGTCCAGATGGGAAGAAATAAAAGCATGGATCACTGTTTCAAAGTGCTGCCTAGAAAGAAAAGATTTCACTCTTGCCAGTCACCTTAAATGATAAAAACTGGACTTCACCACTGCTCTAATTTGGCTGTACAATTTAAAATCACTGTCCAACTTAAAACCAAGGTCAGTAATAACAGGTTTAAAATAAACTTCCAGGGGGTCCCCAATCAACAGAGGAGGACTCACGGGGACCACTAGGTCCAAACACCTACACCTCTTTTTTCTTTTCATTAAAATTTAAAAGTTTAAAGCCAACCAAGCTTTAATGTCATCTAGACATGTCAAAAGAGGTTTTATGGAGATGCCGTCCTTCTGCTTTAGTGGCAAATAAATTTGGCAGTCATCAGCAATTAAGTGCAGTGCCACCAATACCCACTACATCATTTAATTGAGATATTAGAATACTGTGCTCTGCTGTGTCAATGGCAGCAATTAGATCAAGCAAGACCAGAACAACGTAGTTACCAGAATCACATGCCAGAAGGATGTCATTAAAGATCCTTAATAATGCAGATTCTGTTCTATGAAGGGTTTTAAAACCTGACTGAAAAACATCAAGGATGCCATTATCATCTAGAAAATATTTCAATTGACAAAAAACAAGTTTCTGTAAAACCTTGGAAAGTAAAGGCAGCTTGGAAATAGGCCTATAATTAGCTAATACTGTGTGATCAAGATCAGGTTTCTTAAGCAGTGGCTGCACTACTGCATGTTTGAAATTTGCAGGAACCACACCAGAAGACAGACTGCTGTTAGTAATGTCAAGGACAGACTGCCCTATACTAGGAAAAATTTCTTCAAAAAGTTGTGGAGGGAAAGGATCCCAGGGGGAACCTGCAGGCTTAATATGGCAAACCACATCCTCTAAAGTGGAGCAGAGACTTTGTTTCGTGAACGGCACAGGTCAGAAATAATATAAACAGAAACAAACTTGGCAGTGACAGACGAGCAGCCACACACACCGGCGCCATCTTGGATTCATGATTCTTGGATTCTCCTCCAACACATGTTTATGTATCAGCAAACTGTGCATGCTTTGTTGCTTTTCTCTGGATTTGCTTGAGTGTGCATGCATGCGAGTGTGTCCTCACCATGCGGAAGCAGCTACGGACACTTGGCTCCACATTGCTGCCCCCAAAAGCAGCAACTTCACCCAACTGGCGGGGGATCTGAATGGCTTCGTGGAGCAGCAGGCTGAGGTGACGCTGGTCTGTTAAACCTCCTGGACCAGACACCTGACGGAATAAGTCTGCAAAATGTTTATTAATTAGAATTATTTATAACTGATTATACAGCAGCACTGTCTTAGTACCGACTATGCATTATCCAACACCTTTTTTTTTTTAAATTAAAGACATTTGTAGGCTTTTCAAAATGAAAAGAATTTATTAATTAAATCTCAAATGAAAGCACGTTAATTAAAAGAAATGCCATTTTTTATTTAAAATAATAGCATACATGTTGAGCAATAAAACTTGGAATAGATGAAAAACTTTATTACCAATGAGCCTCACATTTCAGATATAAGGTTTCTAAACCAAGCACTGTGGAATAATGTTTACTTTCATGACATACAGAGAGAGACAGAATCTGTATTAGTGGCCTGGCTGGTCAGCTTGGAGATGAAAGACCTGCATAAGTAGAGTCCTGTCAGGGTTTTGAATGAGATCTTTGCGAATCTAGCTGAGAGTCAGCCTGTCACTGCGGAGATGAATGCTGACAGGCATGAGAGGGAGCACAATGGCAGTACAGGCGTTCCATGGATCCCCCTCTCTGTGTCCTTATTTAGTCCTTTTGCCCATAACGACTGCATGTTAAACAGCCTGCACCATGTATGCCTCATAATTAGAACTCTGGTGTGTTGAAGTCAAAGTCAAACAAAGCTGTTTGATTTAAAAAAAAAAAAAAAGTTTTTGACATGATTTATGGAGAATGCAGGATATTACGTGTGCAGCTTGCAAATGTTGCAAACACTGTAGTAAAACTGGGTTTGTTGCATGGGACAAAGATGGCTGATGACAACACCCCATTAGCTTTTACAGATGAGGGGTAAAAACAATGAAAAAGTGTCCACTGCAGCCACCGTCTGTACTTTTGTTCCTGACCTTTGATTTTTGTTTTTTACACTTCTGTCATTCCTGGTGAACTCCACTGTTGCTCCCTTCCCCTCTTCCGACCAACTTGTTGACCAATCAGCATTCAGTCGATGCACAGCTTCATCCACATCATGCACATTTGGGATTTTGGAGGACTGCACAAGAGCATGTTTGCATTGGTTGAAAACTTTATGTTCTTGATTTCTCGCTTTGCAGTTCAAAGATGCTCCTGATACAAATGCCAACAGACATCATTGAGGTATCATAAATTAAACACTGAAAGTGCTGAATAAGTCAAATAACCTTCTAGTATTTCTGTTACTAGAAGGTTGAGGACTCAGTAGTAATCACAAGTAGGATGCTTTCCAGAATTTGTTTGTCAAGGTTGGTGCAATTTTTATTTATTATTTATTTATATTTACTTTTATCTATCAATTATTTTGAAAATAGTATTTTAGTGACATATGGAGTTCTCAGTAAGAGAAATTATAGACTGGTTGAGCCCCCTTAACCTAGAAAAAGGGGGGCTAACTCACCTCTGGGACCACTGAAGGCAAATCTTTTATCTTTCAGTCTTAGACCTGACACAGATGGTATGCCAGGCATAAATAATCTTGGCAAAGGAGAGTGTGAGTGGGTTTTGTTTTTTTTTTCAAATCCTGTATCAACTACAAGCTGCTGCAGCTCCAACCATTGTCAGTTCAAATGCTCCCTCTCTATATTACCATTGTAAAGGTTAACTTGTAAACTGCAGTTATGGTAGAGCAGTAAATGGTATCTATCTATCTATCTATCTATCTATCTATCTATCACACAGATTGCATACAATGGAGAGCAACTTGGGGTTAGTATCTTGCAGACTGGAGCAGGGACCACTAACCGTCTGATTAGCAGATGACCTGCTCTACCTCCTGAGCTGCACTAATAAAATATTACAGCTTAATTTATGGTAAAAAAAAAAGATGTAGGAAGATCCTAAGATCCTTCCTAGCTGACCTGTGAAAAAATGAATGAGAGCCATGGAAAGAGTGTGCATGAATGGTGTCTTTGGCAAGCAATCCTTTTAATGCTCCTGATGTACTTTGTACAAGTAAAAATGCCTTCTCCATAATGGAGGCAGAGTCATTTCCTCCATTAGACTAAGTGGATGTCTTTATGTAATACTGGCAATCAGGGCTGTTTTGTTTTGGCTCATTGTTTGCAATTGAGGAGATGCATTAGGCACATGAGCAAGCATCAGACTCACATTTGTACTTCTCTTGGACATCTGCATTGCACAAGGTCACCAATCCCATCTTGAAGCTGAGAACTCGCATTTTGCCATTTCGAGCACTGCAGAAAGGAAAACGAAGAAAAAAAGTGTTCAAATGTGACAGTTTCTGAATGGTGAATAATCTCAAATCATGGTGCACTGGGTCATGATAATAAATTCATATGTTGCTTGAACCCTGCTGGGAGGGACAAAGTGTGAGGAATTACATGGGTCAAAGAAGTGGTAGGTCAGTGCAGTAGTGTGAAATTGTATTAGAACATAATCAGAGTAACTAAAGGCACTACTGGGACTTGGTGAAGTATCGTGTCCATTGGTTTATGCCCAGAAGAACAATAACAAGCTAATATACAACACAATGTCACTTAGAGACATGCGCATGCTTATAGCGTAAACACGTACATGAATCACACTCACATTCAGTGAGCCTCAAAAGTGCTGCCCCAAGCTGAAATAATAGTCAATAATCAAATGCAAATAGCAAGGCCATCGAGATGGACAATGGTGTGTCCACTTTTTTCTTAGTTTGAAATTAAAAAAATAAAAATTGAATATAAGCTACCATACTTTGATCTGAGGGGCCAACACACCAACACTTTTCGCAGCTCTGTCGCCAACGCAGCCAGAAAGAATTTAGTGCTGAGCTGAGCAGCATTGGCACAAACCGGGCTTATCAAATTAACATTTGAATCGCTAAGTGAGAAATCAAGAACATCATATTCATCAGAGAACATCAGATCAATGATGTATGAAATTTAATCAAGGATTGGGTTCAATTCTCAGAAGTAAATATTGATGCTATTGATGTGCTAGAAACAGGGACAGACATGAGACACAGTTTCTAATTCACCAATAGGTCAAAATGCAAGGTAGAGAGATTTTTTCAGGCTAGACCACTACAGTCACATGGAGTATTCATTCCCCTATTAGACTCAGGGCTGAAATTAGAGCACATGAGGACAACTGGCTGTCAACTCCTCTCACACACTTTCTGCTGTGTGCCACATGCCATCTTCAATATGTACCCCAGCGCTGCTCTTCAGGCGACACTTCACTCCTACTCACCTTGCTAGTGCGGCATGTCTCTAGAGGACACATGTATGCTGCGATATACTGAAGGACACATTTCACTGACAGAAAACGACTGTAAAAATGGTCACACAAACATACACACACCTCATTCACATTCCCTGCTGCTATCTATTGGAAAACAAAAAGCAATTACCGGAATTTATTCAGAGGGTAAAGTCTCTGATTGTCTCTCATTAGCAGCAAGTAGTTAAGAGCTACAGACCGCATTTACAGTCCTCGTGGGGTTATCCCTGGATTTCTGAGTCTGCTCTCAGGGTTTTCTCTTCGGAGAACAGCAGAAAATAGTCAATCAGGAACAAAGATGGGTGAGTGTTTGTGTCAAAGAGGATTTGTTTCGACTGTGTCTCAGAGGGGATGAATGGCCCTCTGCCTGGACAGTGTTATTGGAGGTTTTGTCGTGATGTAGCTGTTTACAGATGTTTGTGGTTACATCAATGTGCAAACAGACTCTTGTCCTATGACAATGACAAATTGTTCAAAATAGATTTTTTAGTAAGTTAGGACATCACAAATAGTGGCTGTGCATGCAGTGTGTACCATATTTATTTAATTTTATCAATGTTATTAAGTCTAGTGACCTAATGAAATAAGAGTAGTGCTGAATGAGTCCTGCTAAAGGATTGGCATGCTGTGTATTATGGTCATGCTAGACCCATTTCAAGCCTTTAATACTATCCTGCTCATTAAGACTTGCATAAAGCATCAAGTAGTTGTAAGTAAGAATCCACAAGAGAGTAGGTGACATTCCAGATGGGAAATAAAAAAACAAAAAACACAACCAACAATCTAAGTGATTTACAGTTGCTATGTGAATTAAATCCATAGAGCCCCATATAGCCAATATAAAGCCCACATTTTCCCCTCATTCACGGACATTCAGCAACATTGTGCTTTGAGCAACCAGTGCCTATATTGCAAGGATACGGATATTTCACTGTTGATGTTTTGTTTATATAAGCTTGGCATTGACTTGAAATATCCTGAACTGTGGGTATAATATGAAACTTTATGAGCATTATATGACAAAAATGAATGTGTCATTTCTAATAAAAATGCTGCACTGCTTTGGCTTTACACTGCATGAATACTGACCTTTTCCCTCCATACATTATTCTTCCTTGTTAATACCTGCTACCAGCATTACCCATGAGGCAACGGGACCACTGACAGTTTGACTGGAGATTCAGGTGTGGTCTCATATTAGTTGTGTAAGCTCACTTCTTTTTAACTACACTCCTACCTTGTCTAAGAACTTTTTAAAAAAAATGTATATTTGCATTAATACTTTCAAATTGGGCAGTTTCCCCTTAATTAACCAACAAGATCAGTGACATATAGCCACCTCCCTTTAAAACCCTTTACTCAGATTAATCAGTATAAATATAACACAGAAACAATAGTCAGTGATAAAAAGGGCAGATTAACACTGGATTTAAATTTGACAGGGAACAAGAATCCAACTACAAAATATGTCTGCTGGTTGCGTAGACAGTAACTTGATAAGTTGCTGGTATATAAGAGCTTCGAAGCTGAAACAAAGATACATATACCTGCTGCAGTTTTTAACACAAGTAAGTTTTAATAAATATGAATATATTTTTAATATACATGTCACTTTTGACTTCCTTCAATCTACTCACCTGTCATAGACGTTGAGCAGCCAGTTGAGACACATATCAACACAAAGTGGAATGTTAACCAGGACAGACCTCTCTTCTTCCAGCTTCTCATACAGAGCTGTCAGGCCATGAATCACCTCAACCACATCCATCACATGATCTGCCTGCTGCAGCTCCTGCTCCCGGAACATCTCCACAAGGCTACTCAGTGCCACTAAATCCACTAAAAAGAACGCATATTTATTTAGAGACATATATATGGTACAATATTGTGTTATGTTTACAAGCATGTGTACATGAGCTAAAGTCTAAACATCCACATATACAGACACATGAGCGCACACTCACTTTCAAACACACATACAGCCGCAGCGGGATCATCATCCTCACCTCAGCAAACGAGAGCATGGGTGACAGCAGTGCTTATTCACCCTTTTTGCCCACTTAAGCCCTACCAGATGTTTCAAGAGCAGTGACACAAATTTGATTTCGCTCTTCTAAACTAATTTGATGGCCCATCCCTAAGAGTGGAGTTAAAAGGGTGTCCGTTGATGCCAGGTATAATTGGATAGAATGATAATGAGGTAGAACAGAGTGAGATAACAGTAGTATTTTAAAGGTTGGGAGGGAATCACCTTAAAATGTATTTCTTATGCAGCACTACTCAATCATTCAAGACGTGTGCAGAGAGAAAAAAGAGCGAGAATTGTGCAGTTATCAGTGCAGCCTGGCAATTAAGTTCTGTAACGATATCAACTAGTAGACCGGAGGAGTGAGAGATAAGAGAGCGGGCAAGAGAAAGGAAGTGGGAAAGTGACTGAAAAGGGATTTTCAGAGTGCTCCATGCATGCTGAGTTCTTATTACAGCAGCTTGGGATCTAGAAGGGAAAGAAGGTTGAAAGGAAGTTGTAAATGAAGGTAGAGAAGGTAGAAAAACAGGCTGAACATGAATAACTGAATAGGTGTGGAACTGGGCACTTTTAGGGACCAATACAAGAAGGTGTGTAGTCAGGGGAGTTCGAGTACTGTACAGATGCTGGAAATGGATGAGATGTAGGGAAGGAGAAAAAGAAAGCAAGAAAGAAAGACCATGTTGGAGGTATTGACCCTGAAGGGGCATACAATCAAGCTTCAACCATGCAGCAAAAACTAATTGCCTCCTATTATGTAACTCAAATGGACCAATTAATAGCTAATTACCCAGAATGCTAACGATTCAGGGTGTGATGAAAATGAGGAAGGAATCTGGCAGTAGAGTAGTTCTCGTGGCTCTTGAGTTTTTCAGTACTTTTAATTGCTCCATTTCAAAGCTGGCAGTATAGGAAAATGCAAAGAATATTTTCAACCACATTTCTATATAGGGTACAAAAGCGCGTTGATGCTTTCGACAACCGAATAAAGAAACATGCCGCAGCTAATCATTATATCTCATTCCTGGAGAGGGCTTGTCACAGTGGATTAGTGATGGTGCAGGATAACTGTATATCACTTAACCAGCCATTTCAGCACAGCAGACAGAAAATAGCATCGATGAAATACTGTACGTACGTCTCAGAGCCTTCTGAACCCGTCGCAGCTTCATTGCTGTTCTGTATGCTGAGAATTTTATGTTGTTCAGATCCGCTAATAGAAGGAGAGATGGATAGAGAGATTAGAGAGATGAGAGAAAACAAACTCATCCTCCATGACTCCACTATACCATTGAGAAATTAGACATCATCTGTCCCCCCTGTTTATCACACCACTGCAGAAATCATTAGTAGTTTACTGTAATAATATTATTATCTGTCTGTGTGTCTGTGTGCATGCATGCCTTTTTCTAAACTGAACATGTGTATCTGACAGTGGGCCTATCTCCCCTGCAAGCTCCCCGTGTCACATCAGATTAACGGTAAAATACATGATGTCGTTTAATCACAATTAATTAAAGGCTAAGCAAGAAGCAATCACAGCGCTGGCAAATTGGGCCTCGCAGGTTAATGACAGTAGCAATGTAGTCCCTAAGGTGTTTGAAATAAAGGTCTCTTAATGAGCTGTATGACAGGACCTTCAAAGCTGAAGCCCGGTGGTGCCGTGTTACTGGTTCTGTAGCAGCCCAGTGGGGTTCCTGGACGAATGAGCAAGAGGGTGTTTTTAATTGTCTCCTTACTCACCCAACGCTTGATACAGTTCTGTCATCTTTGGATGGTCCCAGCATGTTGTCTGGGCCTGATGGCTGACAGTAAAAGGGGAAAAAACAAGGCAGAAGATTTCATTAGGAAGGCAAGAATTGAGGTACACATTTTCAGGCCAGAGAGATCAAGGTAAAAATGGAGTACAAATGAGCCAAAGGGGTAGAGTCTGGCAGGTGTGGCGGACAGCAAGAGGAGTCAGATGAAAGAGTAATAAGTGAGAGATAAAGAGGAGAAACAGAGGGCAGAATACAGTGACCATTATTTAGGATAAGACAAAAGATTGTAGGATTGGAAAGAGCAGACATCAGAAGTGATAGGTTTTGTCATACTACAGCTCTCCTGGAGACCAAATAATAGTAACTTAAAGACTTTCCACAGAAAAACAATATCAAATCCAACTCATATCTGCATTAAGAAAATACGTTTATACCACGTTGCTCTCCCAAGACTAGCTCGATGGGAACATATAAATGTAGAAAATGTAGCAGCTATAAAACAGATTCAATAGAAAGGACAAGCACAGGAAAATAAATGGGAAACTCCAAAGTAGGAAGTCTGCCAGCCCAGGACCCAGGAGGCTTTTAGGGCAGTGCTCATCGTTTTACCTGTGCGAGCACTCACTGATTGGTACCCAGTGGAGTGCTACTCAGATGCTGCTTCCACTCCCACTGGAATAGTAATATAACCCATAAAGAACTGAGTAGTGAACTAAAGCAAAACCCATGAAGCTTTGTTTCAAATTATTAAGAAGACAAATACTTTTAGGAGAACAAACTGTATCAGTGTTTGCAATGCATATACAATAGTGTATGAACACACTCCTAAATAAACATATCCACGGTTCAATGATGAAATCTATAACACTCCAAAGATAAACAGTATTGATGAGGTAAACTGATAAATGAGTCCTCAGGCAAACGGGGCTCACAGTGGGACCGCAGAATTTTTTTCCTAATCATTTGGAGTTTATCCACTCTTTAACAAATATTTGGCTAATTGGAAAGATTTATGAAATGTGAAAGCATTTACGTGTAACCTAATGAAGGTTTATTATATTCCAAGTGATGGATTTGCTTGTACAATGGATACATTATGCCAAATTGACGCAGAAAAACTAGTTTCTCTCTCTACAGTCGTTCTCAAGAGGAACACTTCTGTGGTCGGAGTGGATGTTATAAGAGAGTTTATTATAGGAAAAAAAATATGTCTAGGCATTGGTTGGTTTTTGCAGTTAAGACCTCTTAATGCCGCCCACGTCTCTCTATTTCCTTCAGTGATTCAAAAGGGCGTGGGTCTGGGTGTATGGCTGATGGCTTTTTTTTTCTCCAGCTGTTTTCCAGCTTATTTCTCTATCAGAAAAAATAGCGACAAGTGAAGAGGACATAGGCATAGCTTGAGTATGTGATTGACGTGACAAGCATAAAGTGATTTTCTATTGCGGCTTTCATGTTGACTGACACTGATGTAGCTGGAGCAGATACATCAGTCACAACTGATTAGTCATTGTAAAAACAAACAAAAAAAAACCCCCAAAAAGGAAACATCTAACATGAGCATGATAATGGAAATAAAATCAGTATGCAAATTCAGTGTAATCATGGAACTATGATGCAGGTACTCCTTCATGTTTCACAGAATTTATTAGTTTGCTACATCTGAACAAACTGTATTCAACTGTCCTTTCTCTCACTGTGAAATCTCAAATATAAAATATAAGAAAAGATAGAAAGTAAGGAACACCCAGTAACAGGGGCTTTATATAGAAACAGTTTACTTCAAGAAACCAAATTTTAACTAACTTAAATCTACAATTATTTTCTGCCAGATTAGTTTAGTTTGAGATGCTGTTTGAGTGATTCCCAGTGCCTGGCTATGGCCTGAGGAATCAGTGTTTAATCCTGTGTATTCCTGGCATATCAGAATTTTTGGTCAGCTGTTCTTAAGTGATTATTGCCAGAAACTGTAAAGAGCATGTTCTACCATTGTTGGAGATATATTTAACGTGTTGTGTCTACATAGTAATGAATGACATTTGATCTGCAAGTGTCTCCATATTTTTTCTTTCTTATTTTCAGTTGTCAGCAGAATTGCACAAAGCATTGCTGCCTTTGTCTGTTTTTGTCTAACGATGCATCCATCTTACTTGAATAAACTTCTCTAGCATTGTAAATAGACAGCACTGACTAAGGTTTCTGTGATTAGTTGTTCTGATAAGAAGTGAGCACAGAACTTGCAAACATTTGGCCATACCTATAAGACTGGACGTTAAACTTACTGTACCACAGGTAAAAATGCAATATGTCTACCAGCTTTGAAAAATAGCAAATGAGCCCAATTTTGATCTAACTACTTAACCTGCCATGGAAAAAGTACAGTTGCTCCAACAATGCAGACACTGACCGTGAAGTTGCACTTACTTGATGTAGTAGGGCACTTTGTTTGGGGAGATAGCACGCTCCCATGGTATCTGCACTGAACCTGTGCAAATACAGAGAGACAAAATCAATTTTGAAATAGGGATGTCATGCATGAACAGCCATTGTGCACAATGTCCCTGTCAGCATGTCCAGACACCATATCCATTCAGACCTTCTTAACAGAGCTAAACAGGCACAGTACAGCCAAAGAGACAAGTCTATTGTGTGGGATTTCCACAGAGTATTGGTTTGTTTGGCACGGCGTAACAGAATACTGGAGGTAGAGAAGACGGTGACACGGGGTGACTGTAGCATTTAACGGTCCCCCAAACTAAACCACAGGAGGTTCAGCTAAGAATCAAAGAGGGTACGAAGACAATACCCCCAAAAAATCCATGTCACTGCCCATTATTGTTTAATGACATGGGGCAATGCAGACCTGTGTGCTCTGTATCTATAAAACACCCCAAACCGCCAAACATTAAAATCACTAGCACATGGGTGAAGTCAGTAATTGATCATCTTGTGAGAATGCAAAATGTTGCCTTGGATCCTGGATGTTACTTGGACATCTACCACTCACCGTAACAACCCTTTCAAAGCAACAGCACAGTAGTAGTGGCCTTAACAACCTGCAAAACCTCCTCTGGAATGGCTTCCATCTCAAAACTTTGCAGATCACGTTTTAATCACTAGAACAGGCCTGATACACGGAGGCCCCACCCGCACCTTAAAAGACCCAAAGGACTCACTGCCAACTTCTCCATGCCAGACACATCTCAGGATAGAGTCCACGCTTCAATGTGCCAGAGCCGTTTTGGCAGCACAGGGGGAACTACACTAGGCAGGTGGTTTTAATGTTTGAGCTGATCACAGTACACACAGATACACACCACAGCTGAAGTAAAAGTACTAATATCACACTATAAGTACTCCACTACAGGGCCTAATCTAATTATACTATGAAGACTAAATATACTCGCTTTGGCATAAGTGTAAATAATACATCATTATTCGACAAATTCGCAAACCTCTTTTTTCAAATATCTGCTTTTGGGGAAAGTTTCACTTATTCGTGTATCACACCAATTCAGAAAGTGGGTGGTACTGCTAACAACTAAAACATGTTAAGTGGCTCTACTAGATAAAATACAGCTTCTTCTAAGGAACTACAAAGTAAATTATTTGGAATATTCTTAATACTTAATGGTTTTGTGTCAATAGAAATTGTGTGCATATGTATGCATATCCATGTACTATATGGAATATGAAACAAGCTGAAATATAGGCATGTTGGTGTATAAAACCACATAGACATAAACCCAGACATCTCTGCAGGGCATAGTGGGCTGAGCTGGCAGTGGAGTAGTGCTATATAAGCCCCAGTGTGGCATCTCTGATCCAGCGTGACAGCAGTAAATCTGGATGGGGTTGGTGAGGACACTGGAGACACACAAGTACACACCAACACTTCAGATGCACTTGCACAGAGAGATCCCTGCATCATTCAGCCTTTTCACTTCATCAATTTAAACTAGGCAAGGTAAATCACATTTTTCAGCTCCCTACAGCCCCACCCCTACCTTCCCACTACTCCTTTGTAGTCTTTGAAGAGCAGTAGGTAAAAGAATAGACAGAATTCACAAATATGTATCTCTGCTCAAATGAGAGCAATGACTCTTGTGATGAGCTTCACCGGGAATGCTCATCACAGCAGTGTGCTAGAGATGATAAAGACAGATGCACAAAAGCCTCCTAGCTCCACCTCTAACCCAAATGCACACACAGCCAAGCGCGGGCACACACACAAACACAGCAATTAATAGCCTCATCACCATTAAACTGTAATACACCTTCTTTTCGCCTGCCTCTGCACAGGGTGGTATAGAATGGAGCAACACGAGGCACCAACTTCAAATAGCAGAAAATGGCTCTTACTGGAAAGGAAGTGCTGCGATCCAGGGCCAAAGTCTCTATGTGCATCCTGGAGCTGCTTCAGCCGCTCCTCTATGGAACCCTGAGGACACACGCAAACACACACATGCAAAGTCAAATCAAAGGGAGTCGTGCTGTTCGTCCGTGCACCACAAAATCCTCACAATAGAAATGCACACACACAGACCACCTGCTTCTCCTCCATTAGTTAACTGCGGAATTTAAATTATGTCTTTTTTATCTGCTGCTCCTCTTGAAGGACTTTGAGAGCCTTTGAAGAGCACCAGGTAGGAAATGAAGACTGATATTAGAAAATAATATGTTTTGTTGAAATGAGAGCAGTAGCTTCTGCAGTGTTAGTGCAGCGGGGGGAAAAAAAGCTGGAGGAAAAGAGAATAACATGAGTGAGAGAGATAGACGGGTGCAACAGCTCACATGTGTTGCGTCAATAATCATGGAGACCGTAGAGTTGACAAAATTAAGTTTGCCATTGCCTTTGTAAAAACATTTCATCAGTTATGTTTCTCACCAAATGGGATTTAGTATGCCTAATCCTGGTTTATTTGAAATATATTGGATTTGGCAGTTGAATCATTGTCAGCTGGATGTTGAAACGCATCCTCAAACAATGGGAGGTAAATCCACTCTGTGTGAGGTAGACAGATACATTGAGAAAAAGAAAATAGTGTTAGACTCCAAAAAGATGCACCTGCAGTGGGATATAATTTGTAAAGATAGATATATATTAAGTTAACATCTCTCAGAGTACACATATCATTGCTCCCCTACTAGAAAAAAAACACACACTCTGGAGTGTGATTTAAATTGGTTGGGACTAATATAGAGCACTGTCAGTGTGCCGAGGAGATATAACTGCCAACTGTTCTGTGTTGTAAAATCTATTTGCTGTACAGGCAATTTGGGTTGCCATAAGGAAGACAAATGACTAAATTATCCATGATCGACAAATATTAGCAAATCAAATTTTGCTAGCGTCAGTCCAGCCAAAATAAACAGGGTACAGGATGTTGCTGGGATTTAAAATCTATCATTTTAATTAAGACAGCAAAACATGACACAAAGAGGGAGACAAAGGGGGAGGTTTCTCCATTCATTTCAAATTAATTGAATTGAATTCAGTTTTTATTTATAAAGCACCAAATCACATCAATGGGTACTTTATATTGTACGCTAAAGACCCCACAAGATTGTTAGTCCTCACCAAGATACCACATCTGCGCATTTCAACTCCCTTATTTTAATACTGTGAATGCATAGAGACAGCAGATCAACTGAAGTAGCTAGGCAGCTCAAACAAGATTGACATGATTTCATTTTTAACATCTATCTCTTCATATGTTGCTTGGGCCCTACTGAAAACACAGAAAATCTGAAAGCAATCTAAAATCTGGGAGATGACTGATGAGAGGCTGAGAGGCTGGTGTCTATGGATACTCAAAATCTGTTTACCACACTGATCATCAGAGAAGATTATAAGCTTTGATCTACCTTCATTTACCTCCTAAATCAAAGACCAGAGGGCACACGAACTGTGCAGCACATAGCTGCATCAAAGATACATGTAGCAGAAATAGTTGCTGTGAAGGAACTTTTGCATGGAGTCTCTTTTTACGATTTATGCGAAAGGACATAAATTAGGAGCCAGATAAACCAAACCCTGCTCTTTCTTCATAGATCAAATTGAATAAGAATGTAATGTAATGTAAGAATCTAATACAAGAATGCAATGATACTCAACAACACTTCTTAAATGAGTAGAGAGGAAACACATCGTAGATTTGCATTTGGTTTTGTACTTTTTGGTCCTTTTTGAACACCATAATGGTTAAAAAAATGGCTACATACACTTATGTATGATTATTGATGGTTGATTCAGGAGTAAGTCTGTTAGGTTTGGTTGTGCCAGTAGGGGGAAAAAAAGTTTTTTAACTGTGAAATCTCCATGTAAGCAATTGACTAAACTGCTGGTGTTTGAATTCAGGTTATGATGACTTTCTCACCTCTATTGCATTTTCTACTTTGGGTCTGAGCACCATTTGAAGATTTCCAATGGTCTCACAACATCTTTGATTATTGTACATGTTGTGGTCCTGTCAGCTTCATCAAGCCATGACCTCTCACTTGTACTGGGGCAGTTTGGAGCCAAGTGGAAAGTGACTGGTGATGAGAATTAACACCTCTAAGTGGGAAAGGAAGGAATTCTGTGGAAGAGTTCAGGTATCTAGGGGTGATGTTTATGAGCAGGGGGAGACTGATGTGGGTAGTTGACAAACAGATTGGTAAAGCATTTGCAGTGATGCTGCACCATGCAGTATAATGTGAATATTTAATTGCTTTTGTAGATTAGGCTACCCAATCTGAATAGCAGGGCTGGAGGGTAAACCATCGGTAGTCTGTAAATGGTTGTGAGTTAACATTACTGAGTGCTGCTGCAATCTAATGCTATCTGTCAGAGATAGCACTTTTAGTATGTTTTTATGTTTTTCTTGCATGCTTACTGTGGGTGAACAAAAAGCTGGTTTGTGTGGACCTCATCTCTCCCTCTAGCCTCCTGTCACTGGGCTAATGCTAGCTGTCATAATGGATGACTGGGGTTTTCGGCACATGTGAATGTTTAAAAAAAAATCATTTAAACTTCTCTTATTAACTCTTATTAAAGCAAAATGCATCTGCAGCAGAAGCAGTGTAGGCTACTAATGTATATAAATTAAGACTTTGTGGGAGTATTTTACTGGTTTTCAAGCAAAGGCCAGTGAACTTAATTAGTTTAATTGAATGAGTACTTGGATCAACCACTAAAAAGACAAATCACAATGGCAGGGTACCTGATAACAAAGTACAAGCTGTGTCTTACACCCACACACCAGTTGCTTGTATCACTGAGTCTAGAGAGCATATTCTCTACATTAAAACATGTCGGCATACAGAAATATCTGAATATTTTACTATTTTGTCAATAAATGAGAGTAACCGACTAAGATCTCAATCAAACTGCTGATGGAAATCAAATTCACATTTTTCAAGAGATTTTGGATCTATTTTGCTATTTTTAAGCTTTGTTGGGTCACCTACCCACCTAATATATTTGGTTCTGAGTCTCATCATTCACTGACAACACATTTAAAATTAAACCATATTTAGGATTACATGCTTAGAATTAGTATAGGGCATTGATTGAAAGCATTTCAGTGACAGTCTATAGTATTGCAAGCATCTCTGTACTTACTTAAACAAGTGGTAACCCATTGAGTAGTTGTGGAAATGCTACATTAAGGTGCATTAAAGGGAAAGAGTTAAGGAAACAACACAATCATTCAGAAAAATCATCTCCATCCCATATTACTGCACAATAAAAGGGAAAAAAAATCATATTTTGATGAGATATTTCTGTACCAACATGGTGGGTGGACTAACTGACAGACAACCATTGCCATAGAGCATCTACCTATAAGTTTTGAGTCTAGTTATTGAGAAAATCTTTAGAGAGCATTGACACATGATTCTTATGGGCTGCATTATTATTGTTTATTTGTTATTTGTTTCAGTCCCACAGAGAGCCTGGAAAAAAATCTCTTGCTGACAAATCAAAGACACGGCTTCTCTATAGTGGTCTGCTCTGTTTTGTTTTGTTCTGTCCATGAAGTGCTCAGAGCCACGGAGGCAATCTGAAAGTCATACTGAGACAAGTCACAGCAAGCGTGCAAAGCGGGTACTAGGAATTAACTTCTAGGAATAGTTTAACAGACACTGAAAATCATCATGCTCAGAGTGGAGACAGCTCATGAGGAAGCAAGGCTGGGGTGGCAATCATCATGTCAGGGTGTGGAAGAGGTGTCATGACAGTTATCTAATGGGAAGGAGATGTTCTCACAAGAGATGCAGTGAAGGCTGAGAGGGTTTTGTTTTGCTTGCAGGAGTGTTACTAGGTTACTGATGGTGGGTAAAGCCTGTGCTTGAAAAACACTGCAGTTAAAGTAATGCACAGTAGATAATGCATCAACTGAGCATTCTGCTAAGCACTGAGAGGAAGCCAAGTTCAGTTCAATTTTTAAAGGGGGTTAAGAGTAAGTGCTTTCATGGCACTGATAAATTACCCTCTTCATTTAAGTGCATGGGTTCAAATATATGTTCACCTCATTGATGCACTGATGTACACTCACTGCACACTTTTCCTATTAGTAACACCGTCAGATGGGTAAAGCTGCGATATGCGGTCAAGACAGACTCTGTTGTCGGTGGTACAGATTCCACAACAAAACATTTCTTACCAGTCGTCCCCGACACTGACATGATCTTATCACATAATATTCTGCAGATTTATGCTATGAATCCATTCTACCACAATGGCACTAAAATAACTATAACCATGCAGAATATTGTTATAACAATATAGAATACCATTAGTACACATTAGCTTGATGGCTGGCTTGGGTAAAGGCTATGACACCACTGACAGACAGCTAACGTGAAATGGAGCATTAGAGTGAATAAAGTTATAGATTTCTCTAAATGTGAAAATCACTGCAAATGTTTGTGATCATGTGAGGACAAAAGTCTAGCAAAATATGTTGTATAGCAAAAATATATAATTTAAAAACAAAATGTTTTATATTGTTTCACATTCTTCTTTATAATGTTGTTTCACGTCATTTAAGTTTGCAGGCATTTGTTTATGCATAGCTCCTTTAAGGATCTGCCTCAGCATCTCAGTCAGCTCGAGGTTTGGACTTGACTGGGCTTATGTTTAAAAATCAAGGCATTGAAAATTTTCTGCTGTTCTTGGGAACATTGTCCTGCTGCATGACACGATTTTGGCCATTTAGCTTTTGGTTAAATGGCCTCACATTTGACTCTAGAATGCTTGGGTATACAGATGAGTTCATATGCAACTCAGTGACTGCAAGGTGCCCAGGTACTGAGGTTGCACAGTCTGAGCTTGGACTGGTAGTGCTGGGATGCCCACTCCTGGCATTTAGTTAACACGTACAGGAGTGCTACAGACCAGGAAACTGTCAAAACGTCTGCTGTTATAGAAGTGGTCACACTTCATGAAGTGCTGCTAATCATATGCTTTTGATTAGCAGCACCTAGCTGCTACATAGTTTTTCACAGGCCTGCGCGGATTCGTATGAAACTGTTCTTTTTCACGTAACTGTATATTAAAATTACATTCGAAGTGTAAGCACTGTAAAGATGTCAGAGAGAGGTTTTGTCCATGAAACTTAAGTTAAAATTTAAAATTTAAGTTAAAAGTTAAAATTAAGCTTCCTGTGCATTTTAAAATATTTAAGCAGGCATCCTCACATTAAACTTAAAAAAACTTCCCTCATCACATATTGTGAATCCCACTTTCTCACAATTTATATATCAGCATGTAGCAAATAAAAATAATAATAAAACAAAAAAATAGAAGATATGAAACCTGCAATTAAAAAAAGTGGTATTTCAACCAGAAGGGAATAATATATAAAGCAGGAAATGGAGAGGAGAAACAACTCCACAAATTAGTCAGTATTTTACAGCATGGGTGTTGGTTTACTTTTTTTTTTTCCTTCTCGTTTTATGATTGATTTCACACAAAAGACAAAGTCACTGTTAATGAAAAAATTGTATACTAAAAATAAAAGAAACATGTTTTAGGAAGTCCCCCTAAGGTTTTAATGCTTCTTAAGAGGTTTTTTATCCTCCTCCAAGTGGGTAGGAGGCACTCATTACTTTTTTTCCTTATTGTAATGTCTTCAATTACAATGCTTTGGGGCTCTTAAGCTGATGAAGGTTAGGACTGACTCTAAATAATTGTGACCACTGAACATATTTTATAACAAATGTGCGCTATCTAAATTTCTGCTCATTTCCTTAGTTTGAGCTCCCTTCAAAAGAGAGAGAGAGAGACAAAGAAAAAGCGAGCTCACCGCAGGAACGAAATGCCACGGGGAAAAACAACAGATGTTCATAAAGCAGGTTCATATTGTGATTAGTACGTCAAGGCTGCTGGGATTTGATACATTTACATGCTCCCAATGCAAATCCAACACTCATTCAGCCAAGTTTATATACTATTAGTAAGAGTTTGGAAACTGATTTTTATTCTGTGGGAAAAGAAAAAAAACCAAAAACCAAAGTCACTGCAAAACTAATGGCAGTCTGAAACAGTGAGAAAACTAAAACTGAAAGTGCACCTTAGTTTCATTTAACACATTCAATCAATATTGTACATTTTGATGCTAAGAGTGTTTATTTCCCCCTGAGATTTATAAGCATTAAGCCATAACTTTGTATACAGATGGTGAAAACAGCTAACTAGACTGCTTCTAAAGCTCAAAATACACTTACCAACACATCCAACCAGCTTAATAATTTTAAGGCAACTTTTATATGAAAGTCATACACAAACAGTAATGTATAATGACACTGTACTCTGCTGGCTGGTGGATTTTTAAAAATTAATCAAATAGCTATATTTCTGCATTCAGTCTTTTCACTTAGATATAGTAAGTGCCTGCTCATGAATTTGATCTAATCTGATATATTTTCCCAAACAAACATATTTTCTTATACTATTTCTTTAAAATGACCAATGTTGTGATGTTGTTATCCAGTGCCTTAACCATTCTGTGAGTTAAGTGAAAGATACATCATTGATCTTTCAGCCTGCAAACATACTCTGATCTTCCTCTTAAATGGTATCAAAACTCTTCATCACGCACACGGCCCCTCATCAATGTCCAAAAGCACATCACTGTTCTTCGCAAGCTCAAAAGATGTGTAAAACATAAAACAGTTGGAAGCCAGAAGTATAGACACCATTAAAAGCCCAAACATTGCACATGGAATCACTCTCTTATGTCCTCTTTGAATGTGACTGCTGCACGACATGCTGCTGACAGAGTCAAACAGGCACTATGGACCCAGTAAGGAACTCTACCTGAAGCACTTTCCATCTGCTGTTGAGATGCTCTAGGGCACGGGCATTCTCCATCGATAAATGGACGTCGGAGATTGCCAGCTGGTGGGCTAGATCATTGATGTGCTTCATGCCCTCTTTCACCTGGGTCAGTTCCTCCTTAAATAACTGGAGGAACATGAGCGAGAACAAGAAAAACAGGGGACCATAGGGAGGTGGATGTAAACAAGAGTAGTGGAAAAAGAGAGGGGGAAAAACAGATTAAATACAAAATATTGAATAACATCAGACATAGATGGAATCATAGAGCAATCCAGAAACATCCAGTCTGGACCAACTACATTTAAATTAATTAAATAAATAAATAATCAGTGGTAACTTGATCCGTTATTGCTTTCTGCTCTGTTTTAGAAAGGATTTGGCAGAAAGCCATGTTTTAATGTCTTAAGATCAGAGGAGAGAATGTACAGTACTGAAACTGAACCAGCCCCAGTCCCTTTTTATAGTGTGTAAATGAGGAAAACCAGAAAATCTGTAAAATAACTAAGATGGAATGTGAGTACTTCAGCATTTTATGCATGCATACTGATGCCAGTGTCCCATGCATTTTGCATTGTTTGTTGTATGCCTTTGGTATTCATGATTTTGTGTGCTTTAGAATTTTTTAGAAGCTTCACAATCCCAAATCTAAGCTAAACTCAGTTTAAATGTGAAAATGACTATCAAAGGCATACAAAATAAAAAGAACAAAACTGTAATAAGTTTTCCTGATATAGACCAGTCAGCAACCCCCTGCCAACCCCTGGTTACTAGGGAGAAGCGACTGGTACCATCTGAATGGTTGCTCGTAGTAGTGTGCAATATTTCAAAATTTGGTATTGATATGATACCAAGTAAATACATGGCCAGTACCGCCAACAGCGACTACAGATATTAACACTTTTAACTCCTAAAGGTAGGTTAAATAGGGGAGAGCAGAGCATATGAAATGAAAGCACCATTAATTTTCTGAATCTGAATACATTTTCATGACCATGATTGTTGCTTTCCACTGTTAATTAGTTAAAACAATAAACAGACATTTCACACATTTTTCATGTGTTTTGAAACACTGTTTTTTTTTATAGATCTGGAGTGGAAATACACTTGGCCAGAAAGTACTTTGGGTCAGCTTCTGTTGTTTTCAATGTGCTATATAAACAAAATTGTCCAGGCATTTTCATAGTTCATGTTTGCTTCATTTATTTATTTTTTTCCAACTGCAATAAAATAATTCATTTATCACATTTCAGTGGGATGAATGTATTCAGTCTATAGGCAATCATTCTGCTACAGTAACAACAATGATGAATACTAATCCTGTGAAAATTAGCAAATGCTGAAGATCAACGTGAGTAATAACTGAAACATCACTTTCACCACTACCCGGGTATTCTTTGCCTCTCTGAAATACAACAAGTTGTCTGCGAGCGCTCGTCACTTTACACAGTGAAACATGGTGGTTGCAGCTGTAAGTTAAACTTTTACTTTGAAGGCAAATGGTCCATTTTCAGTTTGCTTCACCCTTTTCACAGTTGCAGACGATACCTTCCATGAAAACTATGGGCAACCGCAGCAATCTGCTCACAAGCCAGTGTTTTTATTTCGTTGACCAATAATTTCTCATGCAGAATACACTCAGTTGCTTCTTTTGATGTCAGAAAATTAATCCCTGAATTTCCGGAAGTTATATTTGGATTTTGAGCGTTGATCAGATGAAACAAGACTTTTAAAAATGTCACTTTAGGATGTGTGGAATGGAGAGTAGATGCTGCAGATCTACTCCACATTCAGATGCAAAAGTGTCTAGTGTACTTTTATAATTGCATCCTGTGTGCATCCATGTGTCTGTTTTTGTATGTGCATGCACCCATGTGTAAGCACAAGGGAGTAAAGGAATACAGATGACGCCAACTGACAAGCCTGCCCTAAAGACTGAGCAGAACATGTGCTGGCTGTGACAGGAGTCCAAACAGTGACATGATTATTGTGAAGTGCCCTCGCTTCTAATGAATAGCGCCACACAATTACAGGCAGCGGCAACAGAACTCAGTACTCTATAATGACTAAACCAATGACCTGTCATTTGTTTAACAACATCTATTTAGCTGAGATTTGTAACCCCTGCCACATCAGTGTTATTTTGAAGTGCCATGTCCTTGTCATCATCTGTCAGATTACAGCCTTTCTGGAAGGAATGTGCATGCAGGCAACAAAAAACAATGATTTTAAAGGAACACAGCTTGAAACAGTTCACCTTTTTATTCAGGAGGATCACATCATTGTGATTTTTAGGATTTAAAAAAAAAAAAAAGCTGGACGTCACTTTTTTGATGTTTGTTTGTGACATGTCGTAGTGTCACAATGTGTGGTTTTTCACGGATAGCCAGAGGCGATAATCTCAAAAGAGACAATTAGGTTACCTTGGTAGCATCTATGTGGTCCTGCAGAGAGTCAATGAAGAGGTCTCCAACAGGTTCCCAGGCATCCCTCACCCCCTCTGCCTGCTCTAAGGCCCCTGCCAGCTCTTCCATTGCTGCCTGGATCTGAAGAAGACGCTCCAAAGTCCTTTCCATATGTCTGGTTTTGTAGAAAATGCAACTTATTAAAGTTAACTACCCGATCAATTAAAATCTGGAATCAGTGTGAGGAAATAAATCAATCAAAATCCATGGAGCATGTAGTGAAACACCCAATTTATCCAAATTTACAGGCTGTCATTTCAATAAGGCAGTGTATATAAATATATATTTCATTCCACCAGTTCCAAATGCCTTTTGTGTGAAAAACACGTTTCAATATTCAGAAAAGTGAGCTCTGAATTTTCATGACTTCAGACCTTGATAAATGTGTTTTCATAATTGTTTCTGTAATGGATTATAGCTGCCACATTTTGTAATCAGGTTATGGTAATTGTATTACATGAAATATATTGCTACATAAACCTGCTGTGGAGGCACACACAGTCATAGGCAGAAACAACTCTTGACTTTAAAGCCTTAAAAAAAAATTACACAGGCATTTTTCTGCTGTATGATCTTCTTTTTTTGGGATAAAATAACAGTTTTACTATAAATACATACTAAAATCTAATTCTCTGAAACAAACACAGTGAAATGAATTTACTGAATTAATTGCTCTTTGAACAAAACCTTTTCCATTTCATTTTTTTACCTACTTCAACATAATTCGCAGAGCTCATTTTCTCTTACTGCAAAATTTCTAAACACAATCACTCCCTAAAACAAAAAATGTATAATGGGAATCACAGCTGACAAAGGTTAACCACAACTACGACACAGATTTAATTTCTTGAACATGATTCAGAAATATTTGCTCTTACTGCTAATGATCTAATTTAACCAATAGCAAGAGTAAATTGATACCAACAATGGGTAGAAATCATCTAAGATGAAAGGAAGAAAAATGTGAAAAAAGTTGTCTTGAAAATTTAATTTTTCATTATCCATGTTTATATTTCACATTTATACCTCCATACAATTATATACTCACAGGCCACTTCATTAGTTACCAGCATTGGGTGTAACGTCCTACGTTTAACATCAGAAGACATTTACACTGTGGTCCTAAAGGAAAGGTTCTGCATACCTTGGTTGTAACAAATGGTTATTTGAGTTATTATTGCCTTCCAGTCAGTTTAAGGCAATCTGTCCATTCTCTTCTGACCTCTGTTATCAACAAAACATCTTTTCTTTTTCTGATGATTGTTTGTAAACACTAGAGATGGCTGTGTGGGAAAATCACAGTAGATCAGCAGTTTCTGAAATACTAAGACCACCATATCTGGCACCAGATCACTTAAATCACCTTTCTTCTCCATTCTGATGCTTAAATTAAATTTCTGAGGGTCATCTTGACCATGTCTATACTCAGTTGCTGTCATGTGACTGACTCATTAATTAGTTGCATTAATAAGCAGTTGAACAGGTGTTTCTAATGAAGTGTACAAACCATCTTCAGCCATCACAATCTCGAATATTTGCTGTATATTACATGTATATTTTATTTTTGTAGATTGCACACTATGCGCTGAACATTGTATTGTAATGCATGTTTCATGCTGTTTTTACAGACTATGGTTCTGACCATCGATGAAATTATTTATTTTTTTTAAATGAAAGAAAGCAAGTGCCCCATGGCTATGATGACAAAAAACAAAAGCCAAGAACACTTGCTAGATATGGTCTGTGGACCCTGATTAAGACTTAGAGTTTATATGAATTTTTTTTACGCCAATTTGCTTGAAAAATAAACTTAAACTATCACTCTACCTGAAGATAGACTGTCTTAGTAGTTTTCTGTGGGAATACTTGCACTACATGATATCTACTTCTCTTTTATCGCTTTTGTTTTTGTGTTTTTGTTTTGCTTTGGTTTTTTAAGAAAAATTTTTAGTATTTGATGTTTGGTGTTCCCAGAAGTTTCAGAGGTAGTTCTGAGAAACTGTAATATAATTATGACAAATATGCATTTGTTTTTCCTTTTTCCATTAACTCCATTCCATTATCTTTCTTTTTATCTGTCTTGTTCATTATACGTAGACTACAGAGTATACTGCGCGGACTGACAAAAGCAAAAAGAATAATCACATATGCCACACCTATCATTCATATTTAATCACAAGCAAGCTTTAGTCACTCTGCATGACTAAAAGAAAAATAAAATAATGAACAGCGAGTTGTCTAATAGTTTCATGGGCACAGAGACCATAGAATTTGTTTTATTCACTGATGTTTTATCATTACTAGTTTAATTTAAAAACACTAATCAGTAAAATTGTATTGGCAAGGCCTGCAGAGGCCACAAATACTTTTATTCTGAAGAAAGATCTAAAAATAATTTTCTTGCACTCAACTTGATTATAAATTATGACAGACAAAGAGTATAGAATCCCAGTGGTGGAATAAATGAAAGGATGAATAATAACCCAGTAAATCTACAGCGTACTTGAATAGAAGTATATATGAATTATCAGCAAAATGTGCTCATCATACTGAAAACTGGCCAGTGTGAGCAACATTATAGTTAATATATTGAGTGAATTGTGGAATGTGTAAGACGGCTTTTACTACTGTATCTTGTAAAGATTAAGCCAAAGGGGGAAAAAAAAAAGTTCTACTACACTATCTTGAATTCCTCTAATCTTTCTTTAATCTCTTGGGGGGTTTAATCAATTATTTAAACAGAACTAAGTTCAGAGACTAAATGTATCTTTGGTAAATTTTCTAGCAACTCCTAGATATCTGAAATATGACAAGCTGTCAGATAAATGTAGTAAAGTAAATTTTACCCTGGATTTTGGCAGAAGCATAAGGTGCCATCCAGTGGGAATACTAAGGCATAAGTATCTCAAATTCGCAATTAAATAATCCCGATAAATTACAGTAACCAATCCGAGTATGGTTACTTTTCATCAGTTCAGAAACCACACTTTACCAGAACAAAGCATCTTATATATATTATAAATAATAGAGTCTAACCTGTGGCGGTCCACACAACGTGCTGTCAGTTTTTCCCACAGGTCACTGGCTACGTTCGCCTGCTTCCATACAGATCGGCTCACATTCAAGATCCGCCGGCGTGGAGACACCTCTGTGGAAGATGGAAGAGGTTTGATGGGGTCATGCAGAGGTAAAAGCATAAAGGTGCAAAGGAAGAAGTAATAAACGGGAGCATACAGAGAAATAACAGGGTGAAGAGAAGAATGGGGGGTTAGAAGTCAGCCAAGAGAAGAGTAATGATTTAAGAAGGATGGTATATCAACTCGATGAATAGAAACAGGGAAAGAGAAAGGCAGGGGGCAGCTCATGTTGGGGAACACAGTAAGGTTGATTGCTACAGTATTCCCTCAATGAGCAGTCAGAAGTGAGAGCCAAACACTACAAAGAGGACGTGACCGTGGAGAACCAGAGGAGCATGCTGTATTATTGATCTGAGCAGATGGTACTTTAGAGGTGGTGAACTAGAGCTAATTGGTCCTGACCCACACATTTTCCCTAAACTCAGTGTGACGTGAGAGGACGGATCACTGCTAATAACTACTAATGGAACGTTTCACCTGCATGGGTCCTACCAAAGGAACTCAACTGAGGGGGTGTATGAGTATGACATTTTGGCTGGAGCAGCAGTTGGCACAGCCGATGGAGGGAGCAGACCTTTTCCATCGGTCAGGGTCTCCTCGGGCTCCTGGAAGGGGTGCTGAGCCAGAAATGCCTGGGCGGACTCCAAGACAGAGTAGATAAACGGCCCACGGGACTTGACATCCTCCATGAATGCCTGCAGGGATACAGAGAGGGAGATCGAAAAATGTAAAACTATCTCCAAACATAAGTGCTTTTTCCTCAAAGGACAATGAGGAACACATATGCGTAGCTGAACCTGCGTCTACTCTCAGAGCATTCTAATGATTAATTATGCAAAATAAATCATCAGATAACTGAAATATTATTATTATTATTAGAAAATATTATTTCAGTTATTTGATAAATGACATTCATCACCAGTCATTAGTTTGGTTTGTAACCTCTGGGCTCTTAAACTGCTTTTTTGAAGTTGTAATGTCAAACTTTTTCTGGCTTAGTAAAAAGTGGAGATAAATTTGATATTGGTCCAATGGTATTGGACATCAGGGACAATGAGCAGATGCATGGTTCATCTATTCAGTTCAGGTCTATGTTGTTCTGTGTTTACTTTGCCATGTGACAGCAGCTGCTATCAACAGAGCTAGCATAAAGGAAACGAACAGCAGGGGGACAGCAGTTTGGAGGTATTTCACAGTTTTCTATGTTTGCAAATGGTTTTTACTTAAACATTAAACTGTGATCAGAGTTAAATGACATGACTCAAAAAGATCCAGTCATGACAACGGTTGCTCATTTACTTTCACTCTCATCATGTTCACTCACAGATTTTACCTGAGAAGCTAGAAAGTCATTGGTTTAGTGTAACAGTTGTTGGTAAACTTTTACCACACTTACAGTAACATACTGTGTTGTTGTCAGTGCCATTAATTATTATTTCACTAGTGTCTTCCTTCTCTCACCCTAACCGGTCGCAGCAGATGGCCGCCCCTCCCTGAGCCTGGTTCTTCCTGTTAAAAGGGAGTTTTTCCTTCCCACTGTCACCAAAGCGCTTGCTCATAGGGGGTCATATAATTGTTGGGTTTTTCTCTGTATGTATTGTATTGTACAGTCCACCTTACAATAAAAATCGCCTTGAGATGACTGTTGTTGTGATTTGGTGCTGTATAAATAAAATTGAATTGAATTGAGTAGTGTGAGGAGGCAAAGGGTGAATCTACTGTGGCTGTAAATGACAACAGTTTGTTCCCTAATGTCTCTCACTTTGATCTGAAATACAACCAGTGCTAATAAATTAGATGAATACCGTGAGTACATTATGTTATTATCACTGTACTGTTCCATGTATTATTTCTCTAAGACATGCCAAATATTTATTAAACTTCTATCTACCTAACACCTGGGAGTTTGTGGGTTCTGTGCCATAGTGTTCCTAGGCCTGCACTCCTCTGGACAAAGACCTCTGATGAAGCCGCTCTTCCAGCTCTTCCAGATGTTGCAGCTCCAAATGCCCCCATTTCCACTTTCTGAGACCACTTTGGGCTTTATCTTAACACATCTGCTCAAGTTGCTCCTTCAGCCCCTGGTACTTCTCTGTTTTCTCATGCTCCTTCTTTCTCATGTTGCTGTCTGCTGCAATTGTGTCTCTTACAACTGCAGTCTTCTTCTCATTGTCAACCACTTCTATGTCTGGTTGACTGGCCAACAGCTGCTTGTCTGTCTGGATCTTGAAGTCCCACAGGACTTTTGCCCTGTTGTACACAATCCCTTTCATGGTCTCCCATTGGGAATTGGGGACTTCTAACACACATGCACCACAAATGTTCCTGTACACTATCTCAGTCACTTGGTTGTGCCTTTCAGTGTGTGCTGTCCCAGCTCACATATACATGTTAGACTTAGCAATAACCTGTTACTGATGATCACCTGAGTGAAAAAAACCAATGCATACAATATAATGAGGTGATGTTTCCAGTTTTACAAGTTGAGGATTGCATATACTGACAAGCCTATAGAGAATTTCAGATTAATGACGTGTGTTCTGTTTTAACTTGAGACGCCACAATAAACCCCTTTCACCAGATTCTGTTCTATTTAGGTATAAAGCCTTAATTAATGTGGTTAGCAGCTGTTTTTGCTAACCACATTAACTATGTTGGCTCCTCTTCTGTGGAACCAGCTCCCAGTTTGGATTGAAGAGGAAGGCTTAAAACTTTCCTTTTTGATAAAGCATATAGTTAGAGCTGGATCAGGTGACCCTGGATCGTCCCTTAGTTAAGCTACAATAGGCCTAGGCTGCTGGGGGTTTCCCGTAATGCACTAAGTGTTTCTTCTTCACTCACTTCACTCCCCATGTGTTTTTACATCATTTAGGATTTAATCATAAATTATTAGTAATCTCTGGCTTCCCTCCTCGAGCCTGGTTTTGCTGGAATTTTCTTCATGTTAAAAGAAAGTTTTTCCTTCCCACTGTCACCAAGTGCTTGCTCATAGGGGGCCATCTGACTGTTGGCATCTTTACCTTAAAATATAAAGTACCTTGAGGAAACTGTTGATGTGATTTGGTATTATATATAAATAAAAGTAAAGTGAATTGAAGTCAGTTGAACTCTACACACCATTTCATGTTAAAATTATGCCTTTAAAAAAGCTCTAACGGAAGAGTCTGCGGGGGAGACAGTCAACTATCAATATCAAAAACACAGCAGATGAGCAGCACAAGTACGGAAAACACATAAAACTAGCTGAGGTACACAGCACTATCCTTAAGTCACTATAATCTACTACTCATACCAGACCGAGGATTTTTCTAATGCAAGTCAAGCAACTTTTTATATGCCATAAAAATCACCCAAATCACAAAACAGAGAGAAGTTTACATAGTAATAATCACCAGCTGACTAGTCTACCCAAGCCTAATATCAAAATATTAGTAAAACTGACTCTATTTATTTATTATTTTAAATTCAATTCATTTGGATTTACTTAAGATAGTCAATAACAGGGCAACTTTGTGCAACATCATTTAAACGTGAAATCTGGATGTTAGAGACAAAACTTTGATAACTTTTTGATGAAACCACCAGTGGAACAAGCAGAAATGTAGCAAGAAACCCTCTGAGTATACTGGTTAAAGCAAGGGTGTGTTTGACGTCCATGAATTTTTTACTTGGTGAGAATAAATATTTCATTTTTTCTTCCAGACATTGCATAACTTTCCTTAAAGATTACAACACACCACACAAGTTGATTAGCGAACCTATTTAAGAAACACTAAATGGCGTACATGATGTAAAATGCTCAAATGCATGGGTTACTTAACACAATCACTAAACACACACAAATGTGCACACACACACACACACACACACACACACACACACACACACACACACACACACACACACACACACACACACACACACATTCCAGTGAAGTTACATGGCTCTCTGCTTGTGATGAGAGCCCAGGGCACATAGGAACTCTACTGGGTGCAGTGGTCATCTGCCCTTCAAGCACAGAAGAACCAATTAGCTCAAGAGCTCAGCTCCACTGGGTCACATTCAACAGTACTCACTATGCAAATTACAGACAAGGAGTTCAGTGTGTAAGAAAGCACAAACACATATGCACACCTTCACTACCACTGAGGAGATAGCAAGAGCCTTCCTGGGGCCTAAAAGAAAGCCAACATGTCAACCTTCTCCATTCTTCTGCACTAATCTTTGTTCTGTTTAAAACATAGCGCAGGTGTGAGAATTAATGCCAGGGATATTTCCTCTCTTCAGAGTAATTTATTTAGGTGGAGCCAATGTTCTCAATCCTCTTACCGTATAAAGAGATTACATTTTCCCATAAAAATCTACATTACTAACTGGAATTAGCAGTGCTGTGAGCCATTGCAGTGACAGTGTTTCAGAGTCTATGAAAAACCCCAGGACCAGAGCCCGGTAGGCCTGATAACAGGCAGCAAGTAGAGTGAAACAGAGAGCCCCAAATGAAACACCAGCAAACACCGACCACCACCATGCAAACATGCAAAAGTGTGGCACGACGTGGAGCTGCAGCATGAGATAAGATTCCCAGTGCAACAGTCATGAAGAAAACGTGCTTTCTGTCTTTTTCCTCTTCCTCTCTCACACTCTTTCTCAAAGCACAAATTCCCTCCTTAACCTTTCATTCTCGCCTCGCCTCCTTCCTTTCCTTTACCCACTTTTCATCTCTCTAGCTCTCTATTCTTTCCGTCGTCTCTTTAGCTGCTTTGCTGCCCAAAGAGGAGCTGAGCCATAGATTCCCTGAGCCAGCTGTCATGTTAAAACTTTAATTCCAGCTAAATTTCACACTCAGAGGCTTCATCTTTGGTTGAAGGAACATTAAGAGCGAAGCCTTCAGATCAGATTAAGATACATAATGCATGGCGTAGAAAAAGTCAGGGGGAGGAAATGACTTCATTGACTTGGTCTAAACATTTTGACTCCCTTTACTCATCCCGGATGCTCCTTTTCTATGTGCTTCTGACAACACAGAAGTAGATGAATTTTCATTTCATTTTTCCTTTTGCAGACACACAAAATCCTTTCCAATGCCAAATTGCTCAGTCATCCCAACACCAATACCACTCTAACCCGCAATACATATCTTACCCTTCTATTACTGCCCCAAATACACACATAGCAAATATGCTCCCAAACCAGGGCTCATGCAGATGTAGAGACACACATACACAAGTGTAATACAGTGAGAACTCCACTCACACACAACAACATCAGAATAAATCCACTTAAGATCAATAATTCACATTTCTTAAAACGCTTTAATTCTCTATAGAAAACCGGAATGCAATTTCCCTCTCTGCTTTGTTGGAAAAGTTTTAGAACGACCAGACACTCGGGAAGCGGCGGCATAACAGATTATAAAGGCATGCTGTGCTGAAAATGGGACATTCGAGGAGAGAGGAGAGGAGAGGCAAGGAAAAACTGTACATTACAACCCGGTAAGAATATACTAAAAATAGCTTATAGTAAACGTCGTATTTTATAATGTTGTAATATATTGTAATTATAATGTATGTCTTATAAGAGGTGCATGTCCCATGTCTCATGATTTATTCATGAGTCATGAACCCGACGTGACCCTTTTAGCTTTTTCTCATGTAACACAGTTATAAGAATTAATTATAAATCACATAAACATGGATTTTGTTTGAGAAAATGCAAAAGCTTTATTTTCCTTATGGTTAAAAACCCCCATCCAAGTGGTAATTATAGAAAGAGAAAAAAAAGACAGTTGGGGTTATTAAAAAAGGGGGGTAAGAGAAAATAGAGTGACTAAGAAAAGGGACAGGGAGAAAAGAGAATGACGAGAAAAAGGTGGAGAGCATAGCACAGATAAATGTGGAGTTTAAAGGTGTCTTTTGTTTTGTTTTTTATTGTTATTGCTGTCCTGCTAATTGGGAGTCTGATTTCACAGTGTACAGGTTGAGATGGGAGTTGAAGTGATGTGAAGCAGGAGCCACGAACCTATAACTGTCAAGTGGCCTTTCAGACACACTGCACAAACTGACAGCATGGAAAATTGGAAAAAACGGTGGAATGGGAAACTATGCTGTAGTTACAGAACCAATTACAAGTTTGTGCGAGTGGAGGCTACTGTACGTGTCTATGTGTATGTGTGCATGTGGCTACACCACTACCACTTCACAAGATATATCACTGCAGTGTAAGGACTAAGGTGATTTAGTGGAAAATGAAAAAAAATATCCAGGAGATCATAGTTAATGTTTTTCCAAATACTCGCTATCACAAAGAAAACCAAAGAGGGTAAAATGAATGGTTTTATATCCTCCACACATACTCCTTAAAATATATTATAAAGTCTTGAATATTTGATGGCATTATTTTATTTATTATTATTTAAATACTAATT
>VVHJ01043838.1:0-10378 GCA_015107715.1 Tylochromis polylepis | reverse complement strand
CTGCAGCTATGAGTGTGATGTCTTCAGTGATGCGGGGTACCCGGCGACTTGTGCACACAGACCCAGCTCTGTTCGGTAACTTACCGTTTCCGGCCCTATTCTGCCCTGCCAGGCGCACCGACCCTCTCCTCACATGCCAACGAAACAGGACGTTTGCCTATAAACATGTGAGTTTCTTCCGTCAGATGGCGTCCTTCACCTGTACAAATAAAGTTTATGGGAAAAAATTAAGCAAGTCATAATAAAGATAATTTGTAACTGCAGGTCAAAGGTCAGAAGAAAGATCAGAAGACCCACAAGGTCAAACCCAAAGTGGAGAAACAGGAAGTTGAGATCCGACAGGGGATGACAGCGGCTGCACTCGCTGAAGCCATGAACAAAGATTTCGGTAAGGATGATAGACAGTATGCAGGTGGGCGGAGCTATTTGATGTTACCCATTGGTCTTTTAACCCTCAGGATGAGCGTTTGACCATCGCCATCTTGGTTTCAAAAAATGGACCAATGTTTCAAAATGAACCAATGAGTTTACCACCACCTGGTGGCCGTTAGGCAGAATGCCGGTTTAAGGCTCCTCATCTGCCTACTTTTCCTACCCTGAAGCCATGTCAATGTTTTAAACCATCTGTAGCTGGAAGCTTTTTTCAATAAAGGTCCATTTGAATCTCAGACCATGTGCTGGAGGCTCTGCTGAACACTTCAGTGGATCTGGACTCTCTGGAAAAGGACACAGTTCTGGAGGAACGATGGATTAAAGAGGTGGTGACACGTTCAGGGATGAAGTTCAGATGGGCCAAACTGAGCACGAGCAGAGAGCGACCCAACAGGGACGCCTACAGGAGGTGACAAGAAGTCGCTCTGATCATTTTTTATTTATGTAACTTGCCCCAGTGGTTAGTAACAAAATAAAGTTCTCTGTTGCCTACAACCCTCACAGACCACCTGCCGATCCCATCCTGCTGGTGCCCCGCCCCCCAGTGGTCACCATCATGGGTCACGTGGACCACGGTAAGACGACACTGCTGGACAGTCTGAGGAAGAGTCAAATTGTCTCCACAGAGGCCGGAGGCATCACACAGCACATCGGGGCCTTCCTGGGTAACAGCACGCTTTAAACTTTATTTAAACACACCCAACAACAGGAAACATAAAAAGCAAGTATTTAAAAAAAAAAAACACACAAACTTTAAAAGCAAACAGTCACAGAGAAATAGAAATGTAAATGTAAAATGTAATTTAATTATTAAAATCTGTTATCAGGCTCTGCCTATTAATTATCGATTGATTATTTCCTTCACGTTTTACAAATCTTTTTTTAATAAGCAGTGTTATCAGGTTTGTGCTCATCTACGTTGACAATAAAGTTTTTTCTGAAGTTTCATAACCGCTCTTGGATATTTTCTTCCAGTCCAGCTGCCGACAGGCGAGAAGATCACCTTCCTCGACACTCCGGGGCACGCTGCTTTCTCCTCCATGAGAGCCCGTGGAGCTAACGCCACCGACATTGTCATTCTGGTGGTGGCAGCTGATGATGGCGTCATGAACCAGACAGTCGAGTCCATCGAGCATGCCAGAAGAGCCAAAGGTAGGAGCTCCACCTGACAGTCACAGCTGAGGGCTCAAAATGAACCTTTGCCCTGTTTCTACTGCTTTTACTGGATTTCTGTAAATGATCATTTTGTTTTTATGCTCTTCTAATGCTAATTCTACTCTTTTCGTATGTGTTTCAGTCCCTATGATCGTGGCGGTTAATAAGTGTGACAAGCCTCAGGCTGACCCTCAGAGGGTGAAACAGGAGCTGCTTGCTCATGATGTTGTTTGTGAGGAGTTTGGCGGCGATGTTCAGGCGATTCACATCTCTGCTCTGAAGGTGAACTTATCAATAAATTCAGAAATACTTTTTTTTTTAAATCAAACAATCCATTGCATTGTTTTCCTGTAATGCACAAAGGTACATTCATATTGATCAGTAAGTACAACAGAATAAATTGATGGATAAAACAAGTGGATAAATTAAATAATAATGATGTAATTGATGATGTTGTCAGGGTGACAACCTTCTGGCTCTGGCTGAGGCCACAGTAGCTTTGGCAGAGGTGTTGGAGCTAAAGGCAGAGGCGACCGGCCCCGTGGAGGGACTTGTCATTGAGAGCAGAACTGACAAAGGCAAAGGGTAAGTCTTCCATAGTGCAAAACTCTGGTTCTGAGGGTTGCTAATAGCCTCCAGGGTTGGTACATAACTCTGGTTTACTGGAAACATCAAAGAGTTAAACAGACCCAGTGTAACCAGTTTTGTCTTCCTAGCCCTGTTACGACAGCCATCGTCCAGCGGGGGATGTTAAAGAGAGGCTGTGTGCTGGTTGCTGGGAAATCCTGGGCTAAAGTTCGTTTCCTGTTTGATGAGAAGGGGTGTGCTGTGAAGGAGGCGGGGCCGAGTACTGCAGTGGAGGTGGTTGGCTGGAAGGAGCTGCCGTCACCTGGAGAGACCATCCTGGAGGTCAAGTCTGAGGTGAGGTGCAAATGCTGCATGGCAAAGTCTGACCTCAGAGCTGCCAGTTTAAAAATGAAACTGGATATAAACAGGCTCCGCCCCAACTGAAATCACTTCACATGAAATATAATAAATGTTTTATTATACAATAAATCCTTTTTCCAACATAATGTACTGACAGATAATTGTTTTGAAGAAAAAAATGAGAATATGAATAAATGACTAAAACTAAAGAAGAAATGTACAATGTTCTGCACCTTTTAGCAGTTCCACATTCATCTCACCTGATGCTTGGCATAGAATAATGAAAACGAGAAATGTGAAATATTAAGTTTGCTTAAAATTTGAAAGAAAAATCTCTTGTGGTGTTCGAGGACATCTGTGTTTTCCGCCTCCTCTTTGCAAACTTTGCTCTTCATTGGATTTTTTTTTTTTAGCGCTGGTGTGAAATTTAAATAAAAATCCAGAATCTGTTTCCCATTGGGTTTTTTTCTTTCATGGGTCAGAGCTGACTTTCCTGTCGCTCCCTTCCACAATAAAAACTTTCCTCCTGTGGCTCCTGCAGCAGCAAGCGCGGGAGGTAGTGGAGTGGAGAAGTCATGAGGAGGAGCAGCGGAAACTGCAGGAGGAGCAGAGTGCCATAGAGCAGAAGCAGAAGCTCCACCTGGAGGAGTACCACAGGGAGAGGGAGGGGCTGTGCCACCTGAGCTGGAGGCAGAGGAAGGTGGCGCTTTACCGGGCCAACAAGACCCGCTTTGCCATGAGGCCCAGTGAGAGGGTGCAAAGCGACCAGCTCAGCCTACCACTCATCATCAAAGGTACACACTGAACTAGCTTCAAACAGGCTCCGCCCACTGTGATGTCACTAACTGAACAACCATCGACCCCAGGTGACGTGGATGGCTCGGTGGAGGCCTTCCTGAACATCCTGGACAGCTACGACGCTCAGCAGCAGTGTGAGCTAGAGGTTGTCCATTTTGGCATAGGAGACATCTCTGAGAACGACGTCAACATGGCCGAAATGTTTGGAGGTACGAGCAGAGTGGAACTGCCATTTTAAATGTCAGAAGTAATAATTCGTAAATGAATTTACAAATGCATAATTTATTCTACAACTCATTATTTAAGCACAGAATTCTTTATTTCGATGCATGTGGCTCTTGTGGTCCTCCATATCAAACATTTGAGTGTAAACTCTTCTGACTGGCTGTGTCTCGGCTTCAGGCTCCATCTATGGCTTTAACGTGGCGGCGAGCCGTGGCATCGAGCAGCTGGCAGCGAGGAAAGGCATCCCGCTGCGACTGCACAGCGTCATCTACAAGCTGGTAGATCAGCTGAAGGAGGAGCTCAGCAGCAAACTGCCACCACTCGTCTCCGAGAACATCACAGGTGGGTCACATGACCACAACTGAGCTCAGGGGGTACCAGTGAGGTGACATTAAAGTCAGTTTTCTTGTTTGTTTGTTTTTTAAGCAGGTTCAGAGTTTGTTTAAAATCAGCTCTAATTCAAATCTTAGTTTTACCGTTTTATGCCACAAACCACCAGATAAAATGCATTTCTACTTCTTCGTCTTGGATGATTTAATGTTGTCTCATCTGATTGCAGCATGTGGCGTTCACAGGGCTCATTTTATGAGGAAAACATTAGAAGCAGTCCTTTTATGTGAGCAAGCTCAGAGCCTAAAGCAGAGACAACACAAAGTCTGGAAATGTTGCATTTTGTTTCTAGCCACGCCCCTCAGATGTCAGAGTGTCTGAGGAAGATGAACCTGTCACACACAACCTGTCTCTCCCCCACCCCCCGATGCAGGCGAGGCGTCTGTCCTCACAGTGTTTGACGTCACCGTGGGAAAGAAGAAGGTTCCTGTGGCTGGCTGTCGGGTTCAGAAAGGTCATCTTGACCGACGGTTCAGGTTCAGATTGATCCGAGGCCGGGACACTGTGTGGGAGGGTGAGTGAGACCAGAACTGGGGTCAATTAGCAGGACAGGACTCGTGTTGTTCTAACGTTCTCCTGATGTTCCCGCAGGTTCTCTGGCAGCACTGAAGCACCACAAAGATGACGTGCAGACGGTGAGGGCGGGCATGGAGTGTGGCGTATCGGCTGACGGTGACATCAGCTTCAGAGCTGGTGATGTCATTGTGTGTTTTGAAGAGGTGGCGGCGCCGCAGGTCACTTCCTGGGACCCCGGCTTCTGAACTTCCATCATGCACTGCAGCGCTGCGCTTCAATCACAGACGCTCAGACACAGAGGGACACCTGATGTTTAATTTCAGACATTTATTAAAAGCTGAACAGGAAGTGGTTAAATTCAAACTGAAGCACAGACGTGTCTGAACAGCCTGCTTTCTGACTGGACAGAGCCTCTAATAAAATATAAGTGTGATTGTCTGAACCAATCAGCTCATCTCACATCAGTAAAAAGTCTTAATATTCTCAAACGCTGAGGAAGGCTGAACACTCCGCTTTCAGTATTCCTCTGTGGAAAATGGCACCTCATTTCTTCTTGGGCTTTGTCGGTTTGGCAAGCAGTACTGGGTCGATCTGATCTAAGCTCAGTCCTCTGATGGCGAAGAGTCGGGCAGCGCGCTCCGACAGCGTTCCCCCACACTTCAACCCCCGAGACATCAGTTCTTTTTTCAAGACGTCCAAACCCAGGGACTCCAGCTGCTGGACGGACGACACCGAGAACAAATCCAGCTGCTGCAAAACAACACGAGTTAATGATCACCTGATCACAACATTTGACCACAGAGACTCGAACAGAGTGCGCTGCAGTGGTTTGTATCATATCTATTCAGTCCTCTTTACACACCAAGGTTAATTATGGAGTTCTTTATCCATCCATGAAGCCAGATAACACACACACACACACACACACACACACACACACACACACACACACACCAATTATGACATCTAACTTCCTGCTTCTAAATTCAGATAAAATTGAGGTTATTGTACTCAGCCCTGAAAATCTTTGAAATATGGTATCTAACCAGACTCCTACTCTGGATGGCATTACCTTGGCCTCCAGTAACACTGAGAGGAACCTTGGAGTCATTTTTGACAGGATATGTCCTTCAGTGCACATTTAAACAAATATGTAGGACTGCTTTCTTCCATTTACCTCAAATTAGAAACTCCATTAAAACAAACAAAAAACAACCTTCAGTTGATCCAAATCCTGCAGCAACATGAAACTTCTCCATATTCTGAGAACACTAAACACAGCTCATTAATGACATAATTCAGACTTTGAAAATTAACTGTTCCTGTTCGCTCTTAGAGGTTCCTTAAATGTCTCATCAGAAACTTTAATCGTGAAAATGTCAGACTTTATTCATCAAATACAAACCTGCCGAGATGGCCCGCTTGACTCTGATAGTTTGGACGGTCCAGGATGGTCATGGTCCTCTGAGGGTGGCTCAGTCTGGTCTCTGCAGGTCTCCTCAGGGTCTTGGTCGTCTGAGGGTGGCTCAGTCTGGTCTCTGCAGGTCTCCTCAGGGTCTTGGTCGTCTGAGGGTGGCTCAGTCTGGTCTCTGCAGGTCTCCTCAGGGTCTTGGTCGTCTGAGGATGTCTCAGTCTGGTCTCTGGAGGTCTCCTTGGGGAACTGCGCATTTCTGGTACTTCCACTGTTTGAGGATTAAAGAAGATTCTTTCAGACGTCATTAAATGACAGTGGATCTGGTCCCTGGTGCTCTCTGGTCTTTACCTGCTACTCTCCTTGGACTTTGCCGCCTCTCTCCGTGTTGTCATGGTAATGATGGAAGCAGCGGTTTCACAGCTGGATGTGGATGGAGCCTCGTCATCATCTGAGCTCATCAGCTCACCCATCTCCTCCAGCCCCGTCCTGTGAGCACAAGCATGATCAGTCAGTTATACTCTGACCCTTCTCAGCTTCCCACATTTTGTTGGTCAGTAACAGACGATGCAGTTCAGAACCTCACATAAACAGACACTGACCATCAGAGACAAGCTGCAAGTGCTTCAGCTGAACTCAGAACACCAAGAATCTGTGATCGTGATCAGTGAGGTCACTGAAGCTGCTGATAAAAGACCGCCGTGATGTCAGTGGGCGTCAGGAAACCTGCTGACATCACAGTGCCCACTGTGTTGATGATTCACTGGAAATCACTGACACCCCACTTAACTGTTTTTCACTGAACGTGACCTCAGAGGGTTCAACTGTTTTCATTGGTCGGGTTTCAGCCAATCAGAACCTCCCAATTCACTGCTGATCTCATGTTTTTAATTTGTCAGGGCCTGATGTTCGTCGCACAGCGAATGACCTGCTGTCTCAGCAAGGACAATAATCGAGAATAATTTGCCTTTCAGAACATCGCTGTAGCTCGGAGAGTCGCTGACTGTGTGCTTCTTGTTCCCTGTCTGAGTGATCACGAAACAGCTGCCATGTTTAGCTTTCCCTGTCATTAAAGACTCACCAGAAGCATCCTCCTCCTCCTCCTGCAGTCTTCATCTTCTTCTTTGCAGGCTGCTCGCTCTGATCAGAGTTCAGCCTCTTGGCGCCGCAGCTGTCATCCACCTTCACCTGGCTGCTGGAGGAAGCCTGCAGACCTGCAACAGTGAAACACATCTGGCATCACACACTTGCAGCTTCACGCTCTCACCATGCGAGCTGGGCAGCACGGCCAACCTCTGAGCACAGAGTCCTCGAGTCGCTCGGACAGGTCGTGGCACTGCTGCTGGTACTCTGCGTCGGTGAACTGGTGTTTGGGCTCACTGAGCTTCCTCTGCAAGCGCTCCAGACGCCGCTGCTCCTTCTCTGCCTCACGCTCCGCTTGCTTCTTCAGCCAGTCCGCCATCCTGCCGCACCACAGAAGAACAGATGTGTCACTGCAGTGAGCACTGGCCGCTCAGAATCAGACTCTACCCACAAACTGCAGGAGGAAGTGACCTCACTCCCGGTAGTCCTGAGGGTGGGATAGATGGTTGTTTGATAGTCGTGGCTGCGGTCACCAAATTGAAGAGCTTGCCCAACATCAGACGCCTTCAGCTTACTGGAGTGCAGAGCAGCACATCAGGATGTCTGACGTGGATCATTGTCAATAATTAATTCAATTTTATTTATATAGCGCAAAATCACACTAACAGTCGCCTCAAGGTGCTTTATACTCTAAGGTAGACCTACAATAATAGATACAGAGAAAAATCCAACAATCATATGACCCCCTATGAGCAAACACTTTGGTGACAGTGGGAAGGAAAAACTCCCTTTTAACAGGAAGAAACCTCCGGCAGAACCAAGGTCAGGGAGGGGCGACCATCTGCCGCGACCGGTTGGGGTGAGAGAAGGAAGACAGGATAAAGACATGCTGTGGAAGAGAGCCAGAGATTAATAACAAGTATAGCCTGAATACTTTTCATCAACTGTGGAAAATTCACCTTTCAGAGTTTTTCTGGTGTTTTGAAGCTTGTTTTCAGAGACTTGAAATTTAAGTGCACTCATGTGGAAAACACCTTGTACTAACTTTATTTATACAGCAGTGTCCAAAGGGTTTCTGTTCTCGTCATGCTTTATGTACAGCCATAAAATCTGTTAAACTGACTCCAAATATCTCCACAGGGCTTTCAGTGTTCACTGTCAACGTGACAGCAAACCACAGCAGAGCAGGAAGCAGGGGACAGAACAAAACATGCCTGCATGACAGGAGTGGTGTTTGCACAGGTGTCGCCATGCTGAACTCAGAAAACTAAAATATCAAGCCAATAGATGGTATTGAGCCTTCTGGCTGAACACTACCCCTGCTGTTGAAGACTCATTACATTTGGCACAGATTTTACAGGAAGCATCTTTAAAGACTGCAGTCTCACAGAGAATCACAGCTAAACATTTCAGCTCCTGTGTGTTTGTCTCACTCTTTCTCGTGGTTGACGTCTCTGAGTCTCCGCCCACTGAGGTCCCTACAGGCCTCTCGATTGGTCGTCTTTTCAATCTGAGCGCCGAGCGCTCGCAGCATCGACCCGAATCCTGAAACACATGTTTCACAAGTTGCCTTCAGCTCTTCTGCAGCAGGAAAAAAAAAAGGAGTCTACTTCCCATTTACTGACCTCCTTTCCCTCCAAGGAGGCGGAGCTCCAGATGATAGACAGCTCCATGCTCCAGAGGATCGTCCAGGTGTGCCCGCCGCCCATCTCTGGTGACGTAGAAATCCTGGAAACAAAAACTCTCTGAGATAAAGTTTCTGAGATGAGCCCTTCCATCATCTTCACATCTGCTGAAGCTGCAGGTGGACCTGAACGTCCCCCAAACACACCTCCGGTTTATTTAATCTGGAATAAATCTGAATAAATAATGTTTTAATGAATAAGAGCTGACAGGAAGTAAGTAGCAACAGGGCTGATCCTGAGGCTCTGACTGTTAAAATGACTCATGATTTTACAGATTTAAATCACAGTGAAAAGTTTCAGATTAAAGAGATTAAACTCGTGATTGCTTCAGCCTCTTCTGAATATAATCTGACTTCACTTTCTGTGCCGCGATCACTTCGGACAGGTTAATGCCGAGTTTTCCTCAGTGTTTCCCTCTGTAAAGCTTTATATGCTAACCCCCGAAAGGTTGATTCTGTTCACCTGGAAATGGCGTTTTCAGTAGGAGAAACGTTTCGTTACGCATCCAAGTGACGCTACTTCCAGATGAACAGAATCAACCTTTCGGGATTTACTTACTTGGATGAGCATGAGCATGCTTCAGGACACTTTATATGCTAACGTTAGCACAGCTGCTAACACTGAGACCCGGAGTGCATTTAAACCTGCTAACCCTGGCCATCTCGGATAATCCGTCTCAGTCTCACCTCCGGAAGCGGCACGAGCCGGTCCAGGACGTGCCTGACCACAGAACCGACCGGAAACACGCAGGTAGAGCCTCTACGGCCCAAAGCGCTCACCGAAACCTCCATGTTGCACAACGCCCATGCGCAGCTCCTCCGCTTCTTACAGGCTGAGTTCTTCTTCCCTGACTTAAACGTGCGGAGGTGGATACAGCGCCACCTACTCATTCGGAGTGCACGGAGCTAATAATCTGATTCATGGCCTCGGTTTCATGTAATAACAGTTAGGTAAAAGACAGGCTAGGGGTCAAACAAGCAGAAGAAGATATCGAACAAGAAGCATAAGTTTATAGCTTCAACTGCTTTTACGTATGGTTTTAAAATATTGTCTGGTTTCATTTATAAAGCATTGAAAAGACGGTTTTGCATTAGAAAATTTGGATTTATGTACATGAAATTTAGCCAGTAAAATTTGTACATTAATTAAATAAAATTCATTTGCCCTATTTGCAGGGTAATCACAAAAGCCAAACAATATTTTTTTTCATAACTGAGAAAAGTCAGAATAGATAAAAGAAACAACAAAAGTACAAAAAAAGGTTTGACGCTAGAAGCGGCCCTACTGAATATAAACAGCACCAGCATCATCCCTGATGCTTCCTCCAGCCCGCACACATCCACCTAGGCTCTGTTCAAAGACAGGCTGATGTTTTCATCTCATTTTACTGCCAGATTTTTCCAGAAGAGCTGAATTCTCCATGTCCCTCTCAAAGATGAAGGAACACAGAGAGGAGAACAGAAACTCCTCCTCAGGGGCAAAACTTAGGTCTGATCACATCTGATGTCTGACTCATCCATCAGCTCACAGCTCATGCTGGATCTAACACACACACACACACACACTGGCAGCTCTCTACCCAGTCTACAGGATATTTACACCTGACGCTGCATTCGTAAAGCCACTAGTATCATGGTTGACCCGCATCACCCCTCCCATCAACTGTTTACTCCTCTTCCATACAGAAGATGACTCTGCAGCATCAGGAGCAGGTTGACGAGATCGTGCAATTGTTCCCCCCCCCCCAAAGCATTCC
>VVHJ01043836.1:0-20522 GCA_015107715.1 Tylochromis polylepis | reverse complement strand
AGGGGGGGGGGGGGGGGGGGGGGGGGGTTGCAGCAGAGGTGATTGGGCTGGGAGAAAGGGGTGAGATTCTGGCCAGCCTGTCGAAGAACTGATTCAGATCATTCACCCACCCTAAATCTCCTACAGCCTGGGAGTTTGGTGTGTGACCGGAAATTGTTTTCAGCCTCTTCCAAACCCCACTGATGTCGTTCTGCTGCAGTTGGTTGAAAGGGACTTCACATCAGCGCTTCAACTTTTGGCAGCTAAGCAACAAATGTGTTCATTTTTACGAACACATAGTTCTCCAGGCTTTAAAGTTTTTCTTTGGACATTGGCTGCTTTTTCACATTTTCAGTCCAGCCCTTACACCTAACCATTTTCATCTTTGTTCTGTTTTGATAAGCCACTTAACACTGACCTATAAATCCTTCAAGAACAGCAAAGGAACTCAACTCAAGGGATGGACCAGTGTTGTGTCTATACATAACAGACAACTTGCCAAAGAACCAATTTTAAATTGTATCATAAATCATAAGTAGCCTGTAGCAAAAACACAATTTGTTTAAATATTTTAAGACGAATTCACAAAAAAATGAAAAAGATAACAAGACACATTTTGGCATAGTGTACAGTGTTCCCTTAAAAAATAAGAAACTGTACAAGTGCAGGACAAAAGTAGAAGACACAGATGAACAGTGAGTATATTTAATGTCCTATTTGGTAACAGCAACACAAACTTCATTCATCACCTTATCTACTTGTCAGATAAGAAGACGGTCTTGAAAGAGAGATTAGTCAAATTTAAACGGGACGGTATGCCTCCAAGTTTACAATTTCAAAACTCCAGTTTACAACTTGCATTTGAATCTTCTGGTTCAGTGTGGTCGCTATATTGCTGCAGGGCAGCCACATCTCCTAATGCATGTTTATGGTGGCGGGAGGTCTGTCCACAATTAAAATAATTAAACTTGGACCAATGTTCAGGTTGTTTGGTTTGATATTTATTTCTGATATGCTTTTCATCCTTTAAGTAATGAGAAACAACTTTATTAAGTGACCAATGTGTTTCAGCTTGTGGTCTTCATCAGGGTCATTGTAAAATGTGAAACAGTTTGTGTTTAAATTAAAGACAGGAAACAGAAAAAAAAATTTCAAATGGACCAATCTTCACAAATAAACCAGATGACCATTGGTTAATTGGTTAAGTCACAGCCCATGGACTAAACCATTGAAGATTAAAAGGGGGAGGGGAAAAAAATCCTCACACATTTTAACGTAATACATACTCAAAATTACACAGAAAAATGCAAATAAGTTAATATAAAAAATAAAAATTTAAAGTTCATATAAGTACAGGAACATTAAAAGAGGGAGAAACAATGCAAAAATCTAGTTAAGAAACAAAAAAGTTCACAGAAACTCATTAATAGATAAATCCTCATTCATGCCTCTAACGTGTAAACTCTTTAAACGAAATATCCAGAATGCTTCTCTCTTTTTTTTTTTCCTGGTAAAATTAATATTTCCACCTCTCTGACTGGGTTTAATGGCTTCAGTGCCTATAAAAAATAAAGGTGGGTTATAATGTTTTTCATTAAAATGTCTTGCAGCAGGACTGGTTAAATCATTTCTCTTAATCGAGCTTCTGTGTTCATCAATTCATTCTTTTAGAGGGCGGGATGTTTCTCCTATATACATTTCACTGGGCGCTGTATCATGTAGATTACATTTTTAGCTCTACAAGTAATAAAGCCCTTTATGTCAACGGTCTTGCCACTAATAGGGTCTTTAAATGATTTGACATTTTTACATTTAAAGACCCCATTAGGAAAGATGTTAGTTCTCAGAGCGTGTGGCATTCCCTTTAACGTGAAGTAACAGATCATTGAGATCAGCTGCCCTCTTCCAGTTCCACGTAGAGAGAGAGAGGTTGGCAGATCTGACCAAGATGGTCATTACTCCAAATCTGTCTCTCGCTCTCGTGTGTGAAACTGTACGGCCAGGAGACGACGTCATGATCACGGAGCCTGTTCGTTCTGGCTGTTGCTGAAATGCAAGTCACTAAAAGGAGTTCAGCACAACCCTGAAAATTCACACAACTTCGCTGTTTACTAGAATCAGAGAGAATGGTGAGTGTGAGAGGGGGGTGCTGACCACGTCAGAATAACGAAACCTACCCCACTATGAGCAGGAAGCCAAGCACGCACAGGAAATAATTGCTCTGGTAGTAAAGCAGGTTGTTAATAATGCGGTTATTCCAGCGGTCCAAGTTACGCACATCTGGCGTGGCGAACCGGGCCGAGCACAGGAGGAAATCATCCAGACTCCGGAGGGGTGGCGGCTGCACGCCTGCCATCTTTTCTAAGCGATAGATACACGAGATTTCCCAGAGTGCAACGGGGGACGGAAGAAATGGGGAAGAACGCTCCAGAGCCGATCTGGACGCTGGGCGTTCCCGAACACCGAGAATGCGCGCTCGTCCACGCAGTAGTTGAAGTATCTTTACCTCTTATTATCGCTCATTTGGAGCCTGTTGAGGTTTTTTTAGTCAGTATATAATAAGTCGAGCATATTTTAGGATGTTAAAATGTTTTACATTAGAAAAATTGCCACGTTTACCATTTTTATCAATCAGCACCTAGTTTGGACTACATACAGTAAAATCGATTATACTAGTCCACGCGTGGCACAGGAATGATTTTATTATTATTCTGAAAGGCACCCACCATACTATGTGTGTATAAAGTGAAACACATGTGATGTAGGTCCTGGTAATAAATTCGTATTTGCTTTGTGATTTAATGTATTTAATATTTTTTATTTTATTTTCTATAGTTACTGAAACTAGAAAAATAATTTTGAGTATTCCGAAGAAAGGAATGGTTTTGACTTTACTTATTCATGTTTTCAATCTTAATTTGTAAAACTAAACTTAGATATCCCATCTTAGAAATGAATGTACCATAAAAGTCTAGAATGCTTCTGTCCCTCTGGGTATTATCTACAAAAATACTCACAAGTGATAATTATTTGACTTCAATGTACAAACCTCTGGATACGTCCTGTGATTCCTTTGAATGATACATTTTGGACAGAGGATTTGGATAGTTCCACATATCAACAATAATAGGGTTCTGCCTCATCAGTTATCTGATAATACAATTTTCCCACTTCCATTAATGATATTGTACAATTAGTTTAATACTTGTGTTTCATCTCTCCACCAGCATCCAATTCTTTCAAACCTTTTCAAATAAATAGTCCCACAGTGGGACTATTTATTTGAAAAGAAATTAAGCACAACAATTTTACTGATATTCTATTCTTTGTTGTTTTAAATTTCCAGGAGAGACCTTTGTCAGCATATTGATAGTGAGACTTTCTGGCTGAGGCAGTTGAAAAAGTGACCAACTGACCACAAGCTATGACATTTTACAAAATGAGACCTGTGTGGGAGGTGGATATGAAACAGTGTGCTTACACCAGAACAGTGGTTGTGATAAAGCTTACATGCCCCGCTCATACACACATATTGATCACTCTATACCACGACTGATTTTGAGAAATGGTTGGACTAATTCACATCTTTACAAAGAGTGAAAAATGCAGAGGAGGAGAGCATAATCTTTGTTCTTTTCATGGCATTCTGAAGGAAGCATTGTGCTGCAAGTCATCATGTATAAAGCTAGTAATTCTTCAAAGCCAGTCTTAATCATGGTCAGTTTAACATACTTGCTGTTGACAAAGTGCTGTGCCAGTAATCGCCTTTGATTTAAAACATTTGTGTATGAATGGGCAAAAACTGAGACATAACTGTTGAAATGGCTCTTCAGGTTGTTCTTCCTCTGTTTTGTATGTTCATCAAATGTGATTGTTTTTCCACTGTCAAATTTGGGCTTTTTTATTTATTTATTTATTTTAGTGTGTTGTACAGTGGCCTTAATTGTACAGCTTGCCTAACCTCTTCACATCTACCAGGTCACCAGTGACCCATTTAGGGCTAAGTTTACATGAGTATTCAGCAAACCTCTTATGGTACTCCGTCCATCCTGCTTAGCTCCCTGCAGCTGTCTCAGGATGTCCTGAGGGTTGTAGTGGAGGGCTGCAGAATGTGTGACCACTACTTCAAATGATGCGCCTGCCTTCATCACCTCAGGGTTGCTGCTTCACCATCTTCAGAAGCAGAAGAGAGAGGGGATTAAGGGGTAATCTGGTGTGGTTGTAGTTAGATGCAGTCACATTCCCCACCATGTTCTCTACCAGTGAAATTTTCCTTTACTGGACAGCACCCAGAACTTCTCCACAGTGACATTACCCCGCTATCCAATGCAGTTGGATGAGAACATGGATAGGACTAGTGGTAGTAACTTTTACAAAAGTACTTCATTGAAGTATAGCTTCAGTGTGCTTTTTCTATATTTTTTTTCTATATTACACTACTCCTACACCACTATATTCTGGATTCAAATGCTGTACTTTGTTTTCCATACCATTATTTTTTTTTAGTTAGTTACTTTTTATTTTGCAAGTCTCTTTGCTTGGTTATGAGGAAAAATGCACAGATTAATTGAATCTTAAACAAATTGATAAATAAAACAACAAAACTTCCCTGCAATAGACTGGCAACCAGTCCTGAGTGAACAAGGTCAGCTGGGATAGATTTGGGGAATTAAAGTTGCATAAAATGGCATGTACAGGACATTTGTCCATCTTCTACAGAACATATAGCATATATACTTGGGATGAGCACAGAAGCAGCCAGTATCAGGTCAGCTGATAATCTGTGTGGATATTCATTCTTCACGCTCTGTATTTATTTTTATTCTAATGTGGAGATAAGTGTCATGAATGAAAATCATGCATATTTTGAGCATTTTAGGAGGCTGAATCCTCGAATCTCTGCAATAGAGATAGTGATAGCAGCATTAGCACAGCTGTTAGACATAATAGCTACTTTTATGGAGAAATACAGCAGGTTCAAAAGTACCAGATATCTATAAAAATCAGTCCTTACATAATCCACAATAACAAACACTAATATAATCAGTTATCCCCACTTAACATGATCAGTGCACTTCACATTTCAGCTGAATCGTTCAAACAACTAACCTGATTTTAATAATGACTACTTTTTTTCAAATAAAACACAAAAGAATAAGTACTGACCTCTATAAAAGTTTAGTGAAAACAAAATTTGGGCTTCCAGTGTATTTATTTCTGATCTTTCTCATTCTACGGGGAAAACGGACCATGTAAATCCTTGACTTTGATGTATTTTCTTACACTGTAAAAATACATTATTTGTTTCAGTTTTTCCAAATTCATTATAGTTCATTATGTCATTATAGTTCTGCATCATAGTAGAAATGCACAAAGAATAGTTTCCACATTTAACTTGTTAAGATCTAAAAATACTTTGAACTTTCCAGAAATGCCCCCCCCCCCCGTGTAATATTTGTGACATCACCACACTAGGATTAGGAAAAGTATTGTACTAAAAAACTGGATCAAGAAATGACTTTACTGTAATTTTGTGGGGTGGTATGTTTGAGAGCCCTCGGCTACATGTGCCACATGAACTGCTCTTATTCAGACTCAAGAGCACCTCGACTTTTATCGTGAAAGGCTCGGACAGAGAAGAAGTGGGAGGAGGGTGCGACGCGTCGGGGTCGCGCTTCGCCGGTGGCTCTCTGCTCCTGTGGTTCTATCCGGTTGGCTGCTGCGAGCGCGGGAGCGCGCCCGGCGGATCCGTAAAGAAGAGAAAGAAAAAATAAAAGCGCTGATCTCGGCGTGACAGCTCAGAGCTGTCCACGTCAACACACCGAGCGAGCGGAGCGACGGCAGCAGCAGCAATGGATTCCACGTCTCCGGTGAGCCTCTCCGTCGTTTCACCAACAAGAACGGGAACCGGGGTCCTTTCATTTCCAGGTGGATGGGATGTTAATGCGCTCGGCGGTTTATATATTTTGTTTAGCATTGTGCGGGACATTTGTTGCACTATAGCAGTTAAGGTGTGCGGCTGCGGCGGGGCGGCGGGGAGGGGGGCTTGGCTGTAGATTGTCCATAAAGCAGAAACAGCTTTTATTCCTAAGTTAATGCTAGTGGACTGCAGCTGACTGTGGACACGCAGGCCTGGTCACTGTTCGTCATGAAGCTAAAGTCACACTTTTTCTTTCTACATGTGTGTAATATGTAAAAATATTATCGCTGGTGGTGCTGACAGCGCGATAACTTCTTACGTTGTTCAGTGAATTCCATTACCGTGGAGCGGCTGAGCCACAGCTGTTACACACTTATCCACACAGAGTCCAGCGTGGAGCGCAACAGGATGGCGCTACACGACAATCAAGCAAAGCTTCGGTTCCTGCACGGATCACGCGTGTAAAGCGGACACTGTAATGTTTCGTGGAACAAGCGGTATAGTTAAAGCCGGTCTGCGTATGTAAATGCCTGCGTGTGTTGAGCATATGTGGACTGACGTGTAGACCAGAGCAGGTGCCACGTCCACTGTTCTCTCTCTCTCTCGCTCGCTCCTCTTTTGCCCTGCGCACCATTTATTCAGTCTCTCTCTCTCTCTCTGTGCGTGTATGTAACTTTCTCTTTCTCTCTCATCCGTGCTCCTCCAAAATATCTCTATCTATCCTAATTCCTTCTTCTTGGTTTACTCTTTCTCAGCACTTACAAGTCTGATTTTAGCCTGCTTATCATAGTTTTACTTATAAATGACCTTAAATTGCATCATTTTACATACAAACCTCGTGATACCCCCACATAACGCGTTGCTTTGTTATATATTGTGAAACAGTATGCAGCAACGGCAAAAAGTAACTTTCTTATGTAATTTTACTGAAGTATTTTGGAAACTTTGCATTTTACTGCATGTTACTAGCACTCGAATATCTGTAACAGGAGAAATCTACTTGATAATGAATGAATATGAATATGAAAATGAATTGATAATGGATATCAAAAACAGAAAATTTGAGAAAAGGGCTGTTACTTTTGATGTACTTATCTATATGCACTTTTCTACCCAGCGCTTTCTGTGTAAGTAGTCTGTGGACTACAACAAAGTAACTTAATGTAAGCGAAAGATTCACATTTTCCATTCCTTTCTTTCAGCTCTAAATAGGCTGGAACAGCTACAGCACCAAAATGCTGCTTACGTGTTTCTAAGAGGAATACTCTCATATATAGGACAGAGAGCAGGGATACTTTTAGTTGTGTCACAACCATTTTCCACTGGTTAAATGTTCAGAGTTCACGGTTGATATTGATATCAGTGTCTAAAGTAAGAATTTTGCAATTAACCAGTTGTAGGCAGCAACTGTCTATTGTGGCTGATTTAAAACTAAAAGTGAGCAATGGAAAAAGTATTTAGAGTTTTTTTTTAAATAGCAATACCAAAGGTAGTTTGTGTAAAAATGCGCCTCTTTAAAATACTGCAGATGCCACTGGTCATTGCCCAAATATTACTGGTATAGATGTTGGCCTACTGCATCCCTATTTAATATCCATCAGTGCATCTGCATATTGAATACTTTCGGATAAATGTAACTGTAACTACCATTCTAAATTGACATTCTAAATTAAGTAATATAAGTACGTTATTCTGATAATACTCAGAACTGCATCGTCAGCATACTTTTATAATTCTTAGAATGCCAGTTGTATAACTTGATTTACTTCTGGCTAATGTAAATGATCCGAGTAATTCTTTTACTTTTCAATTCAATTCAATTCAATTCAATTTTATTTATATAGCGCCAAATCACAACAATAATCACAACTTTTCTGTTGTTTCTTCTCACCAGCTTGCTTTTTCACTTCCGTTGAGATTTTCGGTTATGCATCTTTCTCAGACGCATTCTTTTTTTTTTTCCTGCCTCCCTGGTTTCATCTCTCACTGCCCCCCTCCTGCTTGTCTCTGTCTTGCTCCTTTCTCATGCATTTACATCTTAATAACAGGGTTACACCAGCTATTTACTATTGCATGTCTGTGAAGTTAAAGGTACATTTACGTTATCTGTTTTTAATCTGGCCTTTTCTGGTTCTTTTCTTTTGGATCACTGTTATTAAATGGAGTCATTTAAAACAAATGATCTTTCAGAAAAAACACATTCAGAACACTGAGTGACATGGTTAACTGTCAATATCTACACAGGGGATTGAAAATATTAATGGGAAAAAAGTTCAAGTGAACTATTCAGTCAACCAATTCATTTCTCATAGATGCTAATTTGAAAGTGCTGGCTAAGTCTGTACTTGGTCAACTAGCGCATTTTACTAAACCAGACATGGTGAGAGCTGCTGTTGCTTCTCCATCTCCATCATCATTAGAGCATTCCTTCTTAATGTACTAAAGGAGTTATTAATGATTTTTTCACACGTTATCTTCTCAACATTACACATGTTGGCCAAGGTGGTTAGCAAGAGGAAACTAATCTATTACAATGATAAATCAGCTCGTTTATTTGCTAATGCTAACTGTGCTTCCACACAAAGCGCAGCTCGTAACTGATCTCAGAGACTTGAGACTGACGTTGTGTTGGCACTAAGGAGTCCTAAAGATGTAGATGAGCCACAAAACATTTTCAAAAGTTTAACATTTTATCAGTGTACCAGAACAATTCCATTAAGCGATGTGCGTTTTCTTTTGAAGACCATTGGTTGCAGAGGACAATAAAGCCACAGGGGTCAACATTTATAATCGATATCGAAAATCCGACAACCCTTCAGCAAAAAAGAAACATAATAGATCAACAAACAGCAAAGAGCAAAGAGAATGTTAAAGTTCAGTTAATCTTTTTTTTAAGATCAGTGTTTGACTTTAAAATGAGCCACATTTAGCATTTCCTTTATTACAGCATCAGCTATAAACATCCTTTATTTTGCAAATTGTGTTCATAATGTGGTATCATTTAAAAGCAAAGCTGCAACTGCGAAGTCCCAATAACTTCTATGTTTTTTGGGGTGTTTTTTTTGTTTGTTTTCATTTTGGAAAACAGTGCCCAGATGTCTAAATTTGTCTTTTGCTTTGTCTGAATCTACAGTACACTTGTAAACAAACACAGCTATTTTTTATATTGCAGGCATTTTGTTTTTTAAGTAAATGAGTTTATATTTTTAATATTTATTTCAGAACATTCCCAAATATCTGAGATTTCTCTTATATACGCTGATCAGGCATAACATTATGGCCACATGCCTGATATTGTGTGGGTCCCTTTTTGCTGCCAAAACAGCCCTGAATTGTCAAGGCATAGACTCCATGAGACCCCTGAAGTTGTGCTGTGGTATCAGGCATCAAGATGTTGGCAACAGATCTTTTAAGTCTTGTAAGCTGCAAGGTGGGTCCGCCATGGATTGGACCTGTTTGTCAAGCAAATCCTACAGATGCTTAATTGTATTGAGATCTGGGAAATTTGGAGGTCAAGTCAGCTCCAGTTAAAACATTCCTGAACCATTTTTGCTTTGTGGCAGGGTGTATTATTCTGCTGAAAGAGGCTACAGCCATCAGGGAATACTTTTCCACGAAAGAGTGTACATGGTCTGCAACAATATTTAGGGAGATGGTATGTGTTAAAGTAACAGCCACGTGAATGGCAGAACCCAAGGTTTCCCAATAGAACACTGATCAAAGCATCACGGCATCAGACTGTCTTTGCTAGCTTGTCTTCTTCCCGTAGTGCATCTTGGTTCCAGGTGTTCTTCAGGTAAGTTACATACATGCCATCCACTTGATGTGGGAAAAAAAAAATTGTCAAAGATTTGTCAGACCAGGCTACCTTCATCCATTGCTCAAAGGTCCAATTCTGATGCTCACATTTCGATTGTTCCCGCTTTCCATGGTGAATAGGGGTCAGCATGGGAACCCTGACTGGTCCGCGGCCATGAAGCACCAACAAACCGCGAGGCACTGTGTATTCTGAAACCTTTCTATCAGAATCTGCATTACATTTTTCGGCAGTTTAAGCTACAGCAGCTCGTCTGTTGGATCCAACCACACGGGCCAGCCTTCACTCCCCATGTGCATCACTGAGCCTTGGCCACCTGTGACGCTGGTTCACCACTGTTCCTTCCTTGGACCACTTTTGATACATATTGACCACTACAGACTGGGAACATCCAGTATTGGAGATGCTCTGACCCAGTCATCTAGCCACCACAATTTGGGACATGTCAAACTTGCTCAAATCCTTTTGCTTCCCCATTTTTCTTTCCTCCCCATTTTCACTTGCTCCCACCCTCTGGTGGAACAGGTGCCATGATGAAGAGATAATAAATGTTATTCATGTCCTTGGTCAGTGGTCATAATGTTATGCAATGTGTATATGCAAGACAGGGTCAGACGCAGGTTGCACCAGACGTTTCAGTATTCAGACGTCTTTCCAACATAGGATTCATCAGCTCGATATCTGTTAACTAAATTAACAGAGAAAATCTTAGCATGCTAATTTATCTAAACGTAGACTGCATAATATTTAATGTTGGCTGACATATCGGACCTGGACCTTTGAGTGCTTAATAAAACTTACTAACTAGGTGAATGATGAATGTACTCGTGCTTGTAGCCATTAGCAAACTAACTAAGAACACAGACATAAGTATATTTAGCATCCATTCTCATGCCTGAAACTCTAATTTGTTTAATTAGACAGTGGTGCATTTGTCTCCCAGTAAATCCCAGTAATCTTTACTGCCTAAAACATGTTCTAAAGACCCAATGAAACTATTTGATGTAACATTTTTTTTAATATAATATGTATTGGGCTATAGGTTGACACAACCTACACTTCATGACCAAAAATGACTGATTGATTTGTAGATCTTCTTTTTATACTTTAGAGTTTGTGGTTTCCTGGAAAAATATTGATAACTCATTCTGCACTAGGTAGGGAATAGTAGTGTTTAATTTCTATGGCCTTCCCTTGTGACTTGAGCTAGCTGCTAGCTTTCCTTCAGTCAGTTGTCAGTGAATTGCAAATGTTTTCATACACCTCACGTGCACTTTGCATTGAATGCTAATAAGAATGTAGTTAAGAGTAGGTATTTCTGCTGCAACCTCACCTGCTTCCAAGGTGTGTGGAGAAAGGAAAAGAAAGGACCAATTAAAATAAAAAACTTGCAGTATTTGTCATTGGGGGCATCCACACTTAAATATGACAGGTACCTGGTTATGTAGTGTTTACCTACAAAAATCATATGCTATAACTACAGTATGTTGGAGTATGTCCATGTATGTTTACTCATCGCTTCAAGTTCAGTCAGCATCAAAACAGCAAGGTGTTATTATTGCAAGAAACACATTTGATCAAATAAGTGATAGACTGAGCCATCTACAGCTTTATCATCCTTCCGTCACTAGGACTCTGGTTATGTGAGCCTGGAATACTGGACTGTGGATGCTCTAAGTGTCTGGTCTAAGTTCTGTGATACACTCTGACTGTGAATCTGTGCTAGTCAGTGCATAACAGAACTTTGTCCCGGGTCTAAAAAATCATCGCAGGGATGGACAGATAGCTGTCTAGATGTGGATGTAGGAGAATGGAAAATGTATTAAATGGAAATATGTGACCATTCCAAGAGCTGGAAAACTGTAATACAAACCAGGATGAACAATACTGAATAAACTGCAGCGTAAACTGTAGAAACTGTTTGGACTGGGCAGCGTCAGTGTGTGTAAGTAGATGAGAGTGTATTTAAAAGAGGATGCTGCTGGAATGCTCTTTTAAGTGTTATCGAGGTATGGCAGGAATGGATGTGACTGTAGCTATGCCATTATGTTCAAGATGTTTCCCCAAGGTGACTCGGCAAAGCTAAAATATTTACGATGTTCTTTCTGTTTATCGCTGCAGGAACCGTCCCTCTACACAGTTAAAGCAGTTTTTATTCTTGACAATGATGGCAACAGACTTTTGTCAAAGGTGAGTTCAATGTGATCTTTACACAAGGGAAGAAATGCAAACTCTTTAATATAAACTCTGTTTTGTATGACAAAAGTATGAAAGGGACCACTTTCATGTGTAAGTCATAGTATGGCACATACAAGTATTATATTACTTAAACATGAAATCTACATTGTACAATAAACATGTACTATTGTCTGTTTTTGTTTGTTTTTTTTGTTTGTTTTTTCCTGTAGAAAATGTAAACAGTATTGTGAGGAATGCATTGATGTATTTCTTAAGATGTGCCCCGATCAGCCTTATTATTGTCTTATACATCTGTATAAGATGTATTACAATAATAATAATACATCTGTAATGTTTATTTCAGAACTGTTCCAAATAATTATTGCTGTACAATATTAGAGCGACACCCATGATGACCAGATGATTCCTTAAGAGCAAGCACTTGGTGATGGTAGGGTAGAAGAACTTCCTTTCCTCAAAGAGACGAGACCTCAATCAGGACCAGGATCAGTGAGAGACAGTCACCTGCTGTGACTGGGCAGGGAGTGAATGAAAAGTGAAGACAGAAAATAGGACAAGCAATGTCTGTAGAGTAAATATGAAACCAGTCGGTTAGCTTACCTTAGATACAACTAGCTTGGAAATTTCCAAGCAAAACAAAATCTGAGTTTTCAGTGACTGCTTCACAAATAACAATAACTGCCCTGATTATCACCAGCTGAGTCGTCTACCTACAGAACCTAACAAGAGCCTAAAAGTGTATTTCAGAACTGGGTTTATAATCTTTTAAATTCTCAAAGTTGCAGTTATACTGAGAACTCTGCTAACACTAACAACTACCAGACAGTTACTGAATGTAAATGATTTAAAAAGCTTATTGAATAAATGTTGTCAGTAAATAGTCATAATAAGTGGCTATGGCCAAAGTAGATAAACCTGAGAAAGGATTTCTCAGCTTAGATTAAAGCAACTATCAGTGAGTGCAAAGGATGCCACTGAATGGCATCGGTGTTTGTGTGGGCAAGGGTTGGGTTTTGTTTTAGCCACATGCTAAAATGAAACATTTTCAGAACTAGAATAGGTTACTTTTCCCAAATAAGTGTCATATGTTTTGGTAATACAGTTTCTCTTTCAATAGCTTTTGGGATGTTTAAAACTGTAACCAAATCATATTCCCACTCCAACCCTAGATGGCTTGGTGAATGCTAAGGGGATAATTTGATGTTGATTGATAGATTTGATTGAGTTGATTTCATTGTTTGTAACAGTAAATGCTACCTGATAAAGTTCAACTGTCAAGTTTGACTCATAAAAGTTTCTGTTTTAGTACTATGACCCAGAGCTTTACCCCTCCATGAAGGAGCAGAAAACCTTTGAGAGGAATGTTTTTAACAAGACACACAAAGCAGACAGTAAGTTCCACTCTCTTCTGTTTTTATGTCGATCTGTTCTGGTGTGTGATGCGTGCCCCCCACCCATCGCTCCCTCCCTTTGTATTGTGCTGAATGTTCACAGACGTCTCCAGTGTCCAGACTGTTACACACTCTCTTGTCACTTGTGACCTAAATCACTTCTTACATTGGCCTGGTTTCCACCTGCCAAACCACGCTAGGCCATTATTTGTGGCAGAATGCTGTAGTTAGTATTACTCTTGTAAATCTGTGGTGACGTTTGGGTTTTCAGTCATTTGGATGAAAAACCTGGTCTACCCATATGCTTTTTTTTTTTTTGTAGGATTCCAAGTTTGACACAAATGATACCTGAGTCTCTACCCCTGGCCTCTTTAACACTTAGAAATGAAGATTAGGACAAAAGGAGCGATAATGGCTAAGTGTTAAAGAGGCCAGTTAGTTAGTATTTTCTCCACTTCTTTCGTGTCTTTCTTTTCCCCTTTTATGCTTTATCTCCCAGTTCCTTCCTGCCACCCCCTCCCAACATTCATTTGTATGATTTGTTTCTCCGACTCTCATCTCCTTCCTCTGTTTCTATCAAGTTTCTGTCTTATTGCTTTTCTTTCACTTGTCTCTGCCTTCTTTTCCTCTTACCCCTTTGCTTGCCTGTCGTCTCACTGAACAAACTTTATTTTACATTTCTATATAGAACCAAATTAATAAAGTCATGCTTATGCTAACCCTGTCACGTCTCATTCTCTATGTAGATGAAATAGCTTTCCTGGAAGGGATGACCATCGTGTACAAGAGCAGTATAGATCTTTTCTTCTACGTTGTGGGAAGTGCTCAGGAAAATGAGGTGAATTAAGTTTTCTCTGCCAGTATAGTATTTCTGCAGTAACAAAATGAAAATTCATTTTGAAGAACTTGCTGAGGCCTCACAGAAAGATGTTATGTCGTGTTCATCTGCATGTTTTTTAAAAAGACCTCAGTCATTTTTGTTCAAATATTTACTCACATAGGCGTGCTTTTCTTTTCTTTTCTTTTCTTTTCTTTTCTTTTCTTTTCTTTTATTATGCCTTGTATTCTCAAGGCATAATAATTTTTCTTAATTTTTTGAAAGTCTGTTAATTGTAAGCAAATACATTATATAGTATATAAAATGTGATGTGTTCCCATGTCACCAGACTGTTTCTTGTCTCTTGTCAGCTCTCAAACAGTAAAATTCATCCAGTAATTTTTTTACATAAATCACATAAACATAAATTATAATACAGCTAATGATAAGTTACATTATTAACCTCTTAACAAGAGTTAGGCTCATATCAAGATTTTTTTATGGAATTTTCAGCTATATGCACACAAGACATTTGAAAGGTAACTACTTGCTGTTTCTAAATCAAGTGAGTTGCCTGCTCTGGTGTCATAGAAAGGTTGCATTTCTTATGCAGCATTCTCAGAGTCAGATTAATGTTTCACTGAGCCAAACAGGCAAAAAAAAAAGCAAAAAACAAAAAGCCTTGAGTAGGTTAGCATGTCCACTGGATACTGAGCCAAAGTAGGAATGAAGGTTTTAGGAATATAAGAAACAAAGACAGTGCTGGGATTTACTTTTATCTTTTAGGGCGTTGTTGGGGGTTATTTGAACTTTAATAATTCAGTGGTAGAAGTAAAATACTCCTTAAAGTTAATCAAATTTTCACGGTACTGGCTCTGTGACCCAGCGTTATTTATATTATATTCCTTGGTTATTGTTATTCGTGGTTTTTGATTCTCATTGTTTTCTGCTTATGTTATGTTCTTAGTTTCTAGAATTTAGGTTTCTGCTGCTTTGTCTTCCCCGTGTTCCACGTCTAGTCACTTGTCTCCATGTTCCCTCTGTCTCCCCTGCCAGTCGTGTCTCTGTCTCAGTGTCTTGTCTGCATCTTTGTGATTGTCTCGTGTTTCCTGTTTTACTTTGACGGTCCCTTATTCCTTGTCAGTGTATCTAGTTTTGCTTTCCCTTGTCATTATGTCTAATTAGTCCCAGCTGTGTTTCTCTCTTGTTTCCCATTCCCTCGTTACTCCTTTGTATATTTAAGCCCTGTGTTTTCCTTTGCCCTTTGTCGTGTTGTACCTCCTCATGTGTCTCCCCATGTTCCTGGTTCCAGCGTTAGTTCCATGTTTCTGGTTTCCTTGAGTTTTAGTTCAGTTTCTCAGTGTTCTTTTCCTAGTTTTCAAGTTTAAGGTTTTAGTTTGTTTTTTGTGCTTATGTTTTGGACATTTTAAAGCTGCTGCCTTAAGTTCACTTTTTGTGTCTGAGTCCTGCATTTGGGTCCACCTCCTGCCTGCCACAGCCTCACATGACACAAATGAAGTCAATGGTCTGTTTACAGTCCAAATTAAAAGTTACATGCAATAATTTATAATAGATGTACAGATGTAAGGAAACTTTAACCCAAATTTCTTGAAGATTATAAAATATTTCAAAACCTAAAAAGTAGCACCAACTCCACAGCATGTCTTTTGTCCTGTGTTCCTTCTCTCACCTCAACCGGTCACGGCAGATGGCCGCCCCTCCCTGAGCCTGGTTCAGCTAGAGGTTTCTTCCTGTTAAAAGGGAGTTTTTCCTTTCCACTGTCACCAAAGTGATTGCTCATAGGGGGTCATCTGATTGTTGGGGTTTCTCTGTATTGTAGGGTCTTTAACTTACAATATGAAGCGCATTGAGGCAACTGTTGTTGTGATTTGGCGGTGTATAAATAAAACTGAATTGAATTGAAGTTACCCACTCAGGTGCTTTGCTTCATTATGACTAAGCTGTTAAAGATAATAACAATAAAAGCATCGAGAATCAAAGATATAAACATATTTTGTCTACAATGTAGCCTTATTCCTTATGTTTCTATAAATACTCTTTGGCGCAATGCAAAAAAGAGTAAAAACAGAAAAATACCCCGAATAAACTTGTGTGTTCATGATTTTGAATATACTAGAATTGAAAACTTAGTGATACCTTCATATAATAATCTATTTTAAAATGCTAAAGATTATTTTCAAGGAAAAATAAGATACTCCTTAAAATCCACTTAATCAGTCTTATAAATGCTCTCCAAATTGAGGTGCTTCAGGGCAGTCACATTTACCTTTGCAAATGATTAGAAAAATTCAGTTAGTTACAGTCGCCATCTCTTTCATTTGTATAGCCTGTGGTATTTATGGATTTTTTAAAGCTATTTTCAGGGATTGTTCTATTATATTGCAGGTGTGTGGAGATTATTTTGGGTTACAGTTTGGTCAGAAAGTTTTAAACTAACAATAACCTATAATGATTAATAAAATGACACTGCTCATGAGCAGCGTATTCACCTATATACTTTACTAGGCCAGTATATGTTGAATGTGCAGTAATTAGCTTATTTAGGTCATGAAAAATAATTGGTTCTGCTTTAACATCAATTTGCATTGATTTGTATCTCATATACTGACTTTTCTTTTTCTCTCACTAGCTCATGCTGATGTCAGTACTTAACTGCCTGTTTGACTCCCTCAGTCACATCCTCAGGTACAGTCTTATTGAGTTTTCAAAAAAAAAAATTACATAAGTGATTGGTTTCATTGATATTGTAATGATATTTGGAACTATACGGAGGTAATCAGAGCCCAAATAGAGAAATTCACAATCTCGTTTTTTAGACTTTTCTCCACGCAAATTCATTAGCGCTTCTGTCAACCATGTAGCCTCAGAAGCATCAAAGTAATGTAATAAGTAATGTAAAATGTAAATAATGAAAAGTTTTTAATTATATTTAATAAATAAATTAAACTAAATGACAAATAGTACTCCTTTTTTAATTTTAACCTGTTAAAGCTCATACCAGAGTCCCTCACTGTTTATTGCAGTATTAGTCAAAAATATCAACAGTGCTGGGTATGGTTACTATGGGAACCGACGCAGTAGTAATGCAGAGTGTGAGTAATTGAGACTAAGGAGAAATTAAGCTATTGTGAGGGCAAAAAAATAAAAGTAAGGCAACAATTGGTTTTTAAAAAAGATTTCTGCATCAATTTAGGTCGTACTAAAGAGCCAATTTAATTAATGCCAGAAATGTGAATACTTTAACTTAGGTAAGTAATACTTTAACTTAAGTTAGAGGAATAAAAACTTTAGCTTAAAATGATGGTGATCATATGGGATCCAAAGTAACGTGTCTAATGACGAGTGTAATTTTTTTTATTTGTCCTGCAGGAAAAACGTGGAGCGTAGGTGCTTATTGGAAAACATGGAAGGAGTGTTTCTTGTTGTGGATGAAATCATCGATGGGGGGTGAGAGACAAATAAATTTATCCAACTAGAATAGTCAATGTGAGTACCTTTTGATCATTTTGCTTGATAGTTATAGGCAAAATGATGATAGGTATTTCTATTATTAAACTAAAAAAAATGTTTTGTGTGTAAAATGCCATGATCCCATAAGCAATCCCAGTCCTGCTTATGCAGAACTCTGTCCTTATTGGTTGTTTTTTCCTGTTGCCAGGGTGATTCTGGAGAGTGATCCACAACAGGTCCTACAGAAGGTCAATTACAGGGTAGGATTTCTGTCAGTTATTCCCCAAAACCTATCGTATCAGTATAAACTGTTGGAAATTCTAACAGAAAAGTGTGTAAGATTGTAAAAATACAAATCAGTGCAGGTGTTTGGTCTACATCAAGAGCTGCTGTAGCTCCCTTTAGCTTTTTTGACTTGCTCCTTGCCTTCTTTTCCCTGTTTTACTTTTCTTTCTGTCCTTCTCCCTCTCTCTCTTCTTCTGATTGGTGTCAGCTAATGTCAGAGCCAGCCTATGGCTTCGTCCTCTTTGATTACATCACCGGTAACCTAGAGGCACAAACAGACAGGAGCCAGCTGCTGTAGACAGACAGACAGACCAAGGGTGAGAGAGGAAGGAAGCCAATGCGAAAGATAGTGAAGTGGAGAGAGAGAGTGAGTGAGAGAGAAAGAATGAATGGATGGATGAGAAGGAGTAAGACACGGTGAAGGGATGGAGGAGGAATGGGCAAAGCAGAAAAGGTAAATGCATGGTGGGAGAGCATGTGGACTAATGTGTCATTTTTCTATACCTTAAAACTATGACCTGCTGGTGGCGCTAGAGTAAAACTGAAGACATCATCCAAGTCAAAAGAAGTTATTCTCTCGGGACTGTGTGCAAAATATAATAGCACTCCATCCGATAATTAAAGTGAATGATTGACTACCAAACAGACGGTGCTTACCCTGAAGCTACACCACAAGCATGGCTACAAGCTCCACTATAAATTGTGACTGGTTGAACTGTTAACTAGCATTGTTTGAAAGTCACTGGGTTACAGTGTGTTATTCTTTGTTTCACAGATCTAATAGTGCTTGCAGGGTGCTGTTTTAGCACTGAATGTTAGTGTGTGTGTATATTAAGTATTTGACTTTTGCATTTTTTTTCATGCACAATGTCATTTTGGTTACAGGCAGATGAGAACCCATTAACTGAACAAAGTGTGGCTCAGGTAATACACATGCAAACAGACTCTGCGAATACCATTGCCAAACATGAAGGCATCACATGCATACACAGTTATTGATATAGCACCAATTTGCAACAACAGTCATTTCAAGCAGTTTTAATTGTAAGGCAGTATTAGTAGTTACAATATTAGAAAAAAATTACCCAATAATGACACGACCCCCTGTGTGCAAGGACTTGGTGAAAGTGGGATGGAAAACTCAGGTAGAGCTGAAAAGTGCTGTATATGAATCACTCCATTTACCAGGTTTTACATGCAAATAAGATGTTATTCAAACTACTGCAATGCAGTTCCTTTAATGCCAACTGTGTATTCCCAAATCTGTTGTAAAAGATGGTGGTTAACACTATTAAACATTGCGCCGAGATCTAGCAGGACAAGCACAAAGATGATTCTACTGTCACTGTGGATGAAACACTATTAATAAGATGATCAACCTCTGTGGGTGTAAGATTTAAGTTCTGCTCTGCATTGTATTGGCACAAGAAAGTAAGAAAATAACAGTGGATGGATCACATCTTTAAGCTTAGTTTCAGCATTTTCAGAAAAGCATCTACTGTAATAAAATGCATTCTCCAGTAGTGTGTAGGCCATTGTTTTAAATGCACTCACCTAGATATTGAACATCCTTTTTTACGCATTATTCCATTCTCCACAGAAAATGCCTTGTTTGCCTGCTGTTGCTTATGACTACAACAGTCATTTTGGTTGCCTACAGACAAAGTCCAGGTCACCCCTCATTTGTAAAGATTAGAGAGCTTTATCATCCAACCTAACCAAGATTCTGTATTTCAGCTTCAGTTCACTGAGTTTAAAAAAAAATTAGCAATTTTCCATTATAATCATTTCACATCACTATTACATCAATAAGTAAAAAAAATATAGCTACTCACAGATGCATAATGTTGGCAGGTTCTAGCGGTCTTGTGCTGGACATGGAAAAGATGAGCCGACATAAAGTTCTGTATAAATCTGACTTGGGTCAAATCATTCTGACCAGACAACTGATGACAGAACCTCTCTGACAGAGCAAGTCTTGTTTGGTCTCCTGTTCTCACAACAAATTTTGAGGGATCTGTGTCATTTTAGGGTCATACAGGTGTGATCAAGGGTCTTGTAAAGTCAATCCTTGGGTGGGTCAGAGCTGTTTTAGAGGCGCATGTAATTATGTCAACCGCAAAAAAGCTAGTACTCTATACCTGACACACCACAATGAAGAAAAGGAGAGTAACTATTAGTGACAGAAGAGGAGAAGCTATAGTTGAGGTATAAATTCAATTCAATTCAATTTTATTTATATAGCGCCAAATCACAACAATAGTCGCCTCAAGGTACTTTATATTGTACAGTAGATCGTACAATAATAGATACAGAGAAAACCCAACAATCATATGACCCCCTATGAGCAAGCACTTTGGCGACAGTGGGAAGGAAAAACTCCCTTTTAACAGGAAGAAACCTCCGGCAGAACCAGGCTCAGGGAGGGGCGGCCATCTGCTGCGACCGGTTGGGGTGAGAGAAGGAAGACAGGATAAAGACATGCTGTGGAAGAGAGACAGAGATTAATAACAGATATGATTCAATGCAGAGAGGTCTATTAACATATAGTGAGTGAGAAAGGTGACTGGAAAAGAAAAACTCAATGCATCATGGGAATCCCCCAGCAGCCTACATCTGTTGCAGCATAACTAAGGGAGGATT
>VVHJ01043833.1:6247-16899 GCA_015107715.1 Tylochromis polylepis | reverse complement strand
TTTCACGTGCACACACACACACACACACACACACACACACACACACACACACACACACACACACACATTTGTGTGAAACACACAGTGATCGAATCCTTACATGCGTCCTTCTTTTTTAAAACCACAATTTTATAACCACCATTTGATGAATTTTTGACTTTGAAACATCTCCATAATAGTAAATAAACAAATGGCCACAGTTTTAGGGCTGGCTTTAAGACTTTTTTTCCCCCTCAGTTGTTGTTTTTTTATGGATTTTTGAGGAGAAAAAATACAGTGCTCTTAACTGAGACATCGAAACTTTACAAAAACTTAACCTTCTGCGTAATATGCTTTGCTGAGTTGCTTCTGGTGATGATAACAGCATATTATTTAAACCAAGAACTGCCTTTATCTAAATCACTACTGAAGTTTCAAACCTTCATCAGTGTATCAGTAAGACAGTTTCCTCCTTTTTTTTCACATTTTATTATTTTAACTTGTGCAATAAATAAAATCAATGGAGCTTGACTTAGCTTCAAGTGTCTTGGTTTCCATTATTTCCCTAGTCGTAAGCCTCATACACTCATTATTTGAAGTCATTGCACGAGATTAATTTTGTCTTCTTTCCTCCTCCATAACCTAAACTGACCTTCTGGCAAGCCCAACACGACATCCAGAGAATGATGATGACACTAAAGACACTATTCCTCATAGATGATATTCCAGTGATTTCCATCTTATTAACATGTCTTCATCTCTGGAACATAGCTTGTAGGCTGCCCACGGCAAGAAGATGTCTGAATAAATCCAGCCCACGTGGAAAAAGAAAAAAAAGTTTTAAAAAGTCAAAAGTGCTGTTTTAGATATCAGCGTGGTTACATAATTACAAATTAAATGTTGAGCCATCCATCTTCCATCTGTCAGTTGGTAGGTGTTACAAGTAGTATATGTTATGAAGGAACAGTGATAACTAGACTTAATTTTAACACAATAAAAATAATGTATTAATTACTTTAAAAAAAACATATACATCTGCACGATACTAACACAAGTATTTTAAATCTTACAGTTAAAAAGAAGTGAGAAAACTCAAAAGCAGAATCACCATAGAAACAGACGAACAGCTCAAGGTGAGCTTTTCTCAAAACGCAGCAAGAGAAACAATGTTTTGTGGAGGTGGGGAGCCAAGGCACATTCTGAAGCATATACATGCTTACCATATAGCCACTAGTTCAAGGTTTATGCTTGTGGACTAAGTCTCCCTTGCTGTAGGTTAAAACACTAATCCATAATGAAGCCTTTGTGCACTGTGATAAAGTACCTGAGTTGAACATTGGAAATGTGTAAATCATTTGTGTTGGCTTAGAACCTTTTGTGATTTGAGACGTTGTATCCACCAAATTATTTGCATTTTCTGTTCATAGCCCAAAGCAGCAGATTTCAAAGTGCCCGCAGAGCACAGATAAACCCATGCAAAAACAGTATAAAAGTGTATAAAAATAAAGATTCTAATTGAAATGCTTGTTATGCTCTTGTCAAGTCAGATAAGTATTTTAGTGCTCTTTTACAATGGTACAAAATACAAAGGATTAAAAAATCAAACTGCAGATAACAGTGTCTATATTAATTTATTGACTATTATAAACATGTAGAACATAACAAATAATAAACCCTGAATACTTTTAATTTTGCCCTTTTACTTAACTTTTTTTCTTTTCTTTTTTAGCAATTTAATTTCTGCTAGCGCCACACTATTTTTTATTAAGCCCACAATGACCTTAACAGCAACTACTTAGCTGGGTGGCAGTTTGTGAAGTACAATAACACTCCTACGATTACTATTACTAATTTTAATAAATAATATTAGTATAACTAATTAGATCGAAGGTGTAACCTTATGTGATATCACTTGTTACAATGAATTGGTTCAGTTTAGGATTTTACTCTGGAAAGTCTTCAACTTATTATTTTGTGGACATGATTGTCATCTCACACGCAACATATTCATAACTGTAAAGGAGACTGCATTCAATTTTGCAAAAACTATTCTAAAGGCATTAAAAGACAGTCCCAGTGAAAATACTCTGAAGTGACTATTAGCAAATTTATTTGGAGTAAACTGATCAATAAAAGTACAGTTCTGAGCAAAAATTCTTGAGTCACCGTGTACAGTGTATAAGGCAAAAAAAAGAGTTTGTATAATTCTAACGAGCTTGAAAGTCAGGATTTGGTATGACCACCTTTACCCTTCAACTTTCTTAGGCAAGCGGTCTTGTAATTTCTTTCAGTAATCTTCAGGAACAGTTCTCCAAGCTTCTTGAAGGACACCACAAAGCTCTTCTTTTGATGCTGGCTGATCATCCATTACTGTTACAACAATGTTGACGTCTTTTCTTTGGGGAGGTCAAGCCATGGCTGATAGTGTTCCGTTGTGTGTTTTTCTATCCATGCATAATTTTACTGCACTGATCATGTGTTTGTCACACTGAAAAATGAAGCTGTTGCCAATCAGATGCTTTCCAGATGGTGCATGGTGGATCATGGGGAGTCTGATGGTACATCGATGTTGACAAGATGCCAAACGCCACTGGCTGAAATGCAGCCTAAAACCATGACACAGCCTCCACCCAGTTGTACTTATTCTCTCTGTTGTAACTCTCTCGTGACCCAGTCCACACATATTGATGACCATTTTAGCCAAAGCATTCAATTCATTCCATCAAATTTGGATTCATCATTCCATAAGACCTGTTGTCACTGATTTTCAGTCCAGGTCTTGTGTAATTTGGCAAACCTTATCCTATTCTGCCCATTTTCCTTCCTTAAGAATGGCTTCCTGACAGCAACCCTTTCCTGACACCATTTCTGATAAGGAACAGCGAACAGTAGATGGATGAAGTGAAGAGCCAGTTGCATCGCTCAGGTTTATTTTTTTTCATATTTCTTAAGGACATGACTTTCAGATACCGTTCGTCTGGTGTAAATAGTTTTTTCGGCCTGCCACTTTTTTGTCCTTCATTTATTCATTTTCCTCAAAATATTTAGTGCACACTGCACAACATGTCAAACTATAGCAAGAGCTAATAGCTCTTTGGGATTCACCTTGTTGGTGCAAAAATACAATTTTATGCCTGTCAAACTATGTTATTTTTCTGTACATTCAACTAAAGAAAAGGGAACAAATTACGTGTTTTTGCAACAGGCTACTGTTAACAGCAATAAGATAAAATTGGGTATTTGCTCTGTTAACTGTAGAAAGAACACTGGTTCAGTTCCTTGTGTTAGATGCCTCTCTGATGCCTGACTGATTCTATGTTGAAGTGTGACTGAATGAAAAAGCAGCCAGTGTCCAAAGAAAAACCTGGTGTACTATTGCTTAAGACTCTCTTTAAAACAATACAAGAAAGAAGGGCTCCTTGAAGGGGTTTTAGGACTGTACTGTACTGTAATTCAAACTGGTTTGACTTTTTCCATCATTTCAAATTCATTTGATTGCATTTCATTAGATGCATTGCCTTTCCACATGCTAAATAAATAAATAAACACACAAAAATAAATAAATAACTATAATACCCAACTAGTTAAATGCAGGAATGACAGATTTGGTTTTGTACAGTTTGTAACATAGCTCCAGTAAACGGTTTTGTTGGTGGAGGCATTTCTGTATGTATTTGATCAAGTATAACCATGGTGCTTCTAGATGGGTACTTTATTGATCCCAGGGGAAATTCCAGATTCTCTGCAACTCACATTAACACATATAAACATACACTGCTACACCAAGATACAAAATGCAAAAAATAAATTAAAAAATTGAAATATATGTTGCAAGAGCTCTGCAAGTGATAGTCTGGCCTTCTAACTACAATACAATAAATAGCTGTGGAGCAGTGGTGAACTTCCTCAGGGTGAGATCCAGGATGTTTATCTATGAAGATATTATTGCTCTAACTGCTAATTTAATTAAAAGTAGGGAGTTGGGGGGCCGAAGGGGATTAAAGCTATACAGCTACCATAGGGTACACCTTGGACAGGTTGCTGGACCACCTTAGCACCTGTTCCTTATTTTATTACAGTGAAGTTGGTGTGTCCCCATGCATGACATACAGGAGGTAAAATATTGCACTTCTTTTGGACAGCTTCAGATTTAAGTAGGAGGCTTCTGTTTGAAAACCATCATACATGTCATAGATTTAATATGAACATAGATCATCCAAGTGCTCTATACAAGTCCCACACTTAGCCACTAGCTATCAGACTTGGTCACCATCTATGAACTATCAGTGCTATATTGTCTATGTACGCTCTGTAAGATGCATATCTGTGTTTAAGTACTGCATGGATTTTTTTGAAATCTCAATGACAGCTATTAGTGTCTCTGCCTATTACAAGAGAACTAATCTGGCCTCACAGCTGGCCTGTTGTAGTGAAACCTTCAACATCACGTCTCCTTTTAGAGAAACCTTGATGTTTTGGTTTAGTTTTAAAATGGAGTGAAGGATATTCAGCTATGCAGACACTGAGGTGAGAGATATTGAACGTGGCCAGCATTAATGTTTGTTTTTAATGATAGTGGGGTTTCTGATGATGCACATCCTAGTTAGAAAATAGTTTCACAAGTTGTGCTTATGTGTCTTTTTTTCTTTGTATGATATTTGTTTGCTTGCATCGATATTATATTATTATTTAACAGTAATTTACCCCGCTATCACACCCTTTCTCCCTAATAACGGCTGACTGCATTCAGTAGCTTCTGAAATGTCACTGCTGTTAAGCCCAATTCTTTTTTGACATATTGCTTGAAAGAGTCTGTCTTATTAATGTCATTTAAGTACACATGAAAAATAGTCTGTTATCAAATTAGGCTTCTTAGGTAAGTTCTTAACATATATAGTTTCGCCTCTGTTTTGTTTTGGGTTTTTGGGGTTTTTTTGGTCTGTTTTCTGTTTATTTGTTGTTTTTTTTCTTGTTGCACAGAAACAAGTTCTACATCGAGAGACCTGAAAAATCCCAAACCCATCAAGTGAACTTTGATTCGCATGACTTTACTTTAATTTATATTCCTGTTTATCTGTTAATTTTTTGAATAGGATTTAATGTCACTTCACTGGTCTGTCATGTGACACTATCATTTGAAGCAAGAAGTTCCAGGAATGTTTTTGTGGTTCACTCTGTTTTTACTGCTCTAAAATCTACAGCTGAATTTAATATTTTATGATCCTCTTTTTAAATCAATAAAGGTCTCGGCCCTAATTTATCTGTTGAGAAGCAATTCAGTCCCTGTACACAGATGCATTCATAAATGTACAAAAGTAAAAGTAGTAGTATTTTATCTAACCACAAAGGGACTAGTGTACTGTATGAAATATGGCAAATTGTCAATTAAAATTATAATTAAAACTGACTGCTACTATGTTTGCTTTTTGTGATTATAAAATAATGTCTTATCATAGTGCCATATAATCACGTTTAGTATATTCTATTTTTTTTTAAATAACCAAGATGTGCTGACCTTTTGTTTTAATTCAAGGACTTTAACAATTTTTTTTTATTAACTACTGTGGCATTTCTGCCATTTTTATACACCGTCCCACATTTTCAGAGGCTCAAAAGAAATTGAACAAACTTTCATAATTTTAAATATAATTATAAGATCCAATCAATTCATCCAATCATACATCTATTCATCCATCCAATTCAAGGTTGCTGGAGCCTATCCCACACAGAGCGAGTGGCAGGGTACCTGCTGGACAGGTCGCCAGTCTGTTCCAGGGTCAGTTATGAGATTGTTTTTTCATCATTTTATTTAATTAGTTCGTTAGTTGGGTGCCTGAAATCTAGAACCCATGGACATCACCAAATATTGTTATTCCCCCTCCCAGGCCTTTAGATTAACTACCTTGAGCGGCATGTCCCTGCCTTCAGTTTGATTCAGCAACAGAAAAGTGTGCTCTCTTGGGATGAGATCACATGATTGATTTGCCACTGATGAATATTTATTTATTTTTTTTTTACCTTGAGAAATTCTTGGGGTTGGTTTTACAGTATGCTCTGGGTAATAATGTATTTGAGCTTCACTTGCACAGACATCTCTTTCCAAGTTCAAGACTTGGAACCAATTTGATATATATTACAGGTTTAGTGTGTCAGAAACCAAGGTAACTGGTTCATTATCCAATTAATTTTGGACCCCTTAAAATGTATAAAAATGCCTGTAATTTATAAACATGCAATACCTCTGTTAAACCCCTGGAAATAAAAAGCCTGCACTGCATGCAACAATCACATCTTGATTGTTTGCAAGTTTGTATCCACTGTGGCGTTATATAGAGCAAAAAACTTAGGGGCCTAGCTTAATGTGCAGTTGAGTTAGTAACATCGATCTTTTCAAGTCAGTTAAAATAATGTAGATGTGTTATCAATTCCATGTTTATTTTTTAAGTGATTCTTATGGATCAGTAAAACTTATGGCAGTGACATTTTTAAAATCAATATATCACTGCCAAATCACGCTGCTCATTGTATCTTAGCATAATTACTCTGAATAAATGAGCCTGTGGTTGACTGGTAGCATCTTTCTCTCAAGACGTCTTTTTTTCTTATGACAAAATCTTTGTGGTTTGTATTATATTTAATTCAAAATTATGTTTTTTTGTTTTTGTTTTGTTTTTTAAATTAAATCTATGGTTTAAAAATATTCTTGTGTTTATCTAATGTAGCATACTCTGGACAAAACAATAGGGAGAGAAATAAACAAAATATCTCCCACAATTAATTAAACCAGATGGCGAGACTGAATCAATAAAATGCTCAGCATAAATTTACTTCATTTATTTTTCTACAATATCCACTCTGGCAACACAGCATCCACATTTAGCAACAATTGTAATTTTATTACACCTTGAGTTTAATACTAGGAAAAAAGTAATGGTATTTTTCCTAAGTGCAACCTTCTGAGCCTTAAAATATATATTTTTTTAAATTTTGCCTGAACTAAATATCACAAGATTTTGTCCCTAATGGCTTGAAAACTGTAATGAAAATAAAGAACTGATTAAATTTTTTTTTTTCTGAATTTTAAAATACACTTAACCTTCTCACCCTTATCCCCAGTTTAGAGATTTAGAAAACTGAATGTAAAACTCTGGGTTTCTGTTTGCACTGTTCGTGTAATCTGAGTTCTTCTGACCAGTCAAAATGCTGCCAATTCAAACTCCATGCATGGATTCAGACAAATTTGTATGACATATAAAGATTACTTTTAGCTGTCCTGACCTGAGACCGCAGACCTGTCAAACAGTGTCTGCATTCTTTCAAGCAAAACACCCTGTCCAATTTCATATTTAAATATCTAAAACTATTTGATTTTAGTTCACTTGCCAAGCACTAATATCAAACCTAAAAACTATTATCTGCAAAGTAAAAGCAATATTGACGCCATTGCTTGGAAAAACCCAGACCAATACGACTGTGCAGTTTGTTCAGTTGTCTGCCCATTATTTTCTTTTTTTACCAAAGAGGAACTATTTTTTTCCTTGATCCTCTTTTAATATGGTTTAAACAGATATGAAAGCCTTGGTTGTTTTTGCTATTATGACATCTAATTTGTTATTTCGTGAGATTATTATTCACTCAAAGGCTTTGAAATTGGTAAGCTCTGATTTTTGTATGTTAAGAAATATTATTTGTACCAACTTTTATTTGAAGCTTTCATTTTTGTGTGTTTGTTTTTACGCTCTACAGCTGTGGGGGAATTAAAGCTGTCTAATAGGTCTTTTATAAACAAGAATTCATTAAAAATTTAAATATGGAAACTTTCCTCAGGGTCTTGACTTTCTAGGTGAACAACATTTGACTATATTTGACATATTTTTTCAGTGAGCCTGGGGTTAGACTGCTTTTTTTTTTTTTTTTTCCCTTGGCAGGTGTTTACACATGCAGATGTGCAGCCTTTACTAAACACATTCACTTCAAATATCAAAGGCTCTGTAACTCCTCAATGCATAATTAATGATAAGAATACAGTAGCTGTAATGTGGTGTGTGGAGGTGTAGTTCAGGCAGCCTTCACCAAAGCTACATGAAAGTTACATTAACATTATAGCAAGTAAAGCTATGCTCCATGCTGAAGTGTAATTCCATATGTTGTTGTTTTTTTTTAAGTTTAGCATGTTAGGTTTATGTTCTGGCAACCTAGTGTCATGATACAGTCTCTATAGCACGTGAAAAAGATTCCAAACCCGTCTCATGTGTTGTTTTCATGTACAGTAGATTTTTTATTTATGGGATTCCTTTAAACATTATTATTTATAGTAGAAAGTCATGGTAGTACGCCCCCCTTTTCAGGAACTAAAAATAATAGTTGGATCTGTTCCCACTGGTAATTCATTAAGCATATTTTAAGGTCTTCATGTTCTCTATTAATATAGACAAATACAAATGAAAGTGACTTAATAATGTCTATTAGAACACATTAAAATATATCATTATATACATAGACAAGAATTTAGTGCAAGTGGGTAGCTTGGCATGATGTCATTGCTGCTGTAAAAATTTAGTTATGTCAGTGTAATGCAATTTACCCTACAACTAAAGCTGTATAAATACAATTAAAGATGACTGAAGTACCCGTGATAGTCATTCAGCTAATGAGTGATATGACCTGATACTATTTACTGTACTTGTCAGCGACACTGTTAATGGTGTATTGCAGTTAGATACTGCTTCATAGCATCCAAGCGCATTTTAGACAATTTCAAGTTCACTTTTACTTTCACAACAAGAAAAAGTTTCTCTAATGGCTGACTACTGCTACTGAAACAAATGGCCCAGATAAGATTGAGCAGATAAAAAAGTAAAAGTATTTTGGGGTAATATTGGGCTGATGGCCGGGAAGCCATATCTACATTGTGCTCTCTATGTCTTGTGTGTGTTGTACCGCAACCCATTCATTAACAAGTATGAATGCTCAAATTATTCCTACTAAAAATCCGACACAATCAAGGTGATATTTTTCAATTATCCTGATAAATATGTTATGCTGATGGAAACATTAAATGACAAACTGAATAAAAACCATTATGGTCTTTGAGTTAAGTTCTTAGTTTATAGCTTTAAGCTTTTCTTTATTTCTTTAATTATAGTAAGAACTCTATAGTTTGGAGTGTTTCTTTATACCTCTGCCTCAGTTAACGTTTGGGACTAGTTTCAGTTTTATTTGTAGTTGACTGCGGTAGTTAATTCCAGGGTTTTGACTTCCTTGAGAGTTTCCACATTCACTTATTGACAACGTCATGGCTGAGTTCATGACCTTGTGTTTACTCTATCAGATTCTTCAGAGTCTTTAGTTCTTGTTACTTTGTAATCTGGTTTCAGTTAGTGTTTAAAGGATTTAGATATGTTCCCCTGTGTTTTAGTTTATTCTTGCTTCCCAGTGTCCTTATCCTTGTGGTAGATATCTCTCCGTTTATAATCTCCTGCTTTGGGTTATTTATCTCTTGTGCTTTGCCCTTGGTTTTACTTACTTTATCCCATTGTTCTTGATTAGTTAAAGCTGTGTCTTGGTACTGTTATATTGCCACTCTTCATGATTACCTTATGTGGGTATTCAAATTTAGAACAACATTTTGACCCCTTGGGATTCAAGGGATGTAAGATAAAAAGAAAAAAAAATATCACTTATATATAACTTCAGTGGATGTCATTTTTACCCTATAGAAATTAATGTAAACAACTCTGCCGTACTTACTTGATTAGCAACACATAATTTTTTACACAGATTTTAACAAGAAGGTTGCGATAAAATGAGCCAGAGCTTGCTAAGAGATGACTGACAGTGAAATATATGGAGAACTATAGTTAGACAAAATATGAATAATTACTGCAGGGCTGATAGGGTTGCTGGCTTGGCAGAGCAGCACAGGAACCTTGGCTGAAATGAGCAAAGAGTCCAGAGTGTGGAGAACTAATCAGAGCAAATGAAACCCAGCGCAGAGCAGATGAATCAGACAGATTTAAGGCCTGAGGTACAGAACTAAGAAGGGCTGTGGATTCATGCTTAATTCATGCTAATGGAGTTGTGTTGGTTTGTAAAGGGATTTTCCTATTGAGAAGAGTTTTCATCAACTGCAAACATGCTTCTGTGAAGTCCTCCAAAATCCTAACTGCACAGTGCTAGACATGGATGATGATGTGCATAAGTCAAATGCTTTTTTGTTTGACAGGTGAGCTGGAACAGGGAAGAGAGCGACAGTGGAGTTCATTAGCAATGGGATAAATGCAAAAAAGAAAAAAAAAAACTTTCAAAGCTAAAAAAAAAAAATGTATAAAAAATACAGATAGCATCTACAGTGGAGACTTTTCATTGTTGTTCACACTTGGTTTCACTTCAGCTCTTTGTATGTGCTGTGTTGGAACACTGACTAAACACGTAGTTAAACACCTAGTTAAACCAGGTCCAATGATGACACAGCGTCACAGTAAGATTGACCGTTTACTGAATCTCAGACTGTCCATGGCTGGGATGGAGTGGGGCATGAAATCAGCCCTGGCATTTCTGGTCTAGGTGGCCCACCATGATTGATACACACACACACACACACACACACACACACACACACACACACACACACACACACACACACACACACACACACACACACTATATATATA
>VVHJ01043831.1:3299-14270 GCA_015107715.1 Tylochromis polylepis | reverse complement strand
ATGTGTGATTTTCGTTCCACTTCTCACGTGTACACCACTTTGTATTGGTCTTTCACGTGGAATTCCAATAAAATTGATTCATGTTTGTGGCTGTAATGTGACAAAATGTGGAAAAGTTCAAGGGGGCCGAATACTTTTGCAAGCCACTGTATGCTCTAAAGATTAACACAGGAGTCTGTGTCGATTGACTTGCTTTTGGAGCCAGCCTCATTTGAGGTATTGCAATTTCTTTTGTTCCCTTTTTTGTTCACTCCAGAGTTTCAGTTTCGTGGGAACATGTTTTGTAAGAATGGTCTCTGCCACATTAGACTTCCAGACTTGTAAGCCTAAGTCAAGCAACAATAAATTGTTCTCATGTTCATAATGACCCATCACCAATATAATGGTTTTTTTTGTTGTTTTTTTTAAACAATTATTGTGCTGTAATATTTACTTATTTAAAAAAAAAAAGTAAATCTGATTTTTTTATTGTAGAACCCATGACTTCAGGGTGAAGGGTTCTTCATTGTCAAGTGACATTGTCATCTTTAACCAGGTTGTTATCGGTCTCCCCTTCATAATCATCATGTTTTTAATCACAGTCGTTATAGGTAGACAATGCGTCATTGTCAGGAACACCAAGTTGGGTAAGGTTATGGAAGGGCATAGTTATAAGTGACTTTAGTCTTACACTTAGCAAAGTGTGACAACAGAAAACACAAGCCAAACACGGGGCACTGAAACAGAGGCTGGCATATAAAATGCAGAGGGCCTAGTGATGCCATAAAATGCATCACTAGTATTATTATATATGCTACAGCTTTCTATATTTCTTTATAGAGAAATTCTAGAAATGTTTATTACAGTCGATATACAGTATGCGTAGGCTGAACATAAACAACAAAGACAGTCTCAGTTCATGTACTTTAGGTTTTGTAATTCCTTTGGCTAAATTATTAGCTGTTTTATGGTTGTGTGAAAAAAAAACCTTATACAAGACTCTGTATTCCTGTGAAAAACTCAGTACAGGCCATGATTCAGTAGCTTCTAGGTCTACCTGTAACAGCAAAAACTTGAAGTAATCATTTTCTTTGTGACTATTAGTCTCTTGCATCATTGTGGATGAATTTTGGGTCACTCTTCTTTACAACATTGCTTCAGTTCATTGAAGTTTGTGGGCAGTTGTATATGCACTGCTCTGTTAAGGTCCCACCACAGCATTTCAATAGAGATTGAATAGAATTCTTTTCTCTTTCAGCCATTCTGTTGTAGATTTGCTGCTGTGCTTGGCATCACTGTCCTGTTGGATGATCCAGTTTCAGCTAAATTTTAGCTGTCGAACAGATGGCCTCACATTTTACTCTAGAATACTTTGGGATACAGAGGGTTCATGGTTGACTCAGTGACTGCAAGGTGGTCAGGTGCTGTTGCTGAAAAACAAACCCAAATCATCAACCTTCCTCCACCGTGTTTGACAGTTCGTATGAGGCGTTCATAAAGATATACTATGCTTGTTTTTTTTCCCCAAATGTGGCCCTGTGCATTATGGGCAAACATCTCCACTTTGGTCTCATCTGTCCAAAGGACATTGTTCCACAGGTCTTGTGATTTGTTTAGGTACAACTTTGCAAATCTAAGCTATGCTGCCACATTCCTTTCAGAGAAAAGAGGCTTTCTCCTGACAACGCTTCCAAAAAAGCCATAATCAGTCTTCCTATTCTACTGTCATAAACTTTAACATTTAACATGTTGACTGAGGCCTATAGAGTCTCAGAGTTTTTTGCAGCTTCTATGATCATTGCACAATCTGATCCTGGGGTGATTTTGCAGGGATTTACAGTCCTGGGATAATTGCATCATTGTATTAACACACACATGAATGCTTCAGACCAGTAAACTACCAAAAACCTCTGCTTATAGAGATGCTCAAACCTGTTAATGATCAGTTACTCAAGTGCATTTGATTAGCAGCACCTGGCTGCTACTTACCCACTTAATTCCTCTGGAAGCAGAAAGGATGTATTTAGTTTTTCATAGTTTTTCATTCAGTAACACCTGTTTGAATTATTAGGTCTTTTTTCCCATTGATTACATCTGTCATGTAATTGCTCATATGTGCATCTGTGATCAAGGACAACTTGGTGATGTCATTTTATAGTGATGGGAAGGATGTTTACCTCTAATTAAACTTTTACCATCTGTGACTCAGAGTTAGAGTTTAAAATACACTGATACTTCCCGTTGTCCAGTTTTTATGTTCAGGTAGTTTCAACTTCTCATTATCTCAGATGTTTAGCTATCAAGACCATGTTATCTCATATCCTGTGATGTCTATTGGCTACATAGTTTCTACATGAACTACATGTCGAAACATGAGCTACATAGAAAACATAGCTTAAGGTTGTTTTTAAGGGCGATCCCACTTACTCTGGATCTGCAGTGCAGGAACTCCTCTAAATTTCAGTCTGTTTAGAACCACAGTACACTTACACACTATTGTCTTGAAGAAATGCAGAATATAATCATCACCAAGAGTGATTTCTGTCCTTACAGGCCTAATACCAAGCTGTCAGGATCTGGTAATGGGGTCACTGCTTCTGTAGAGATCATCATCTCAGCCAATTATCCAATCAAATCAGATGAAGTTGTAAATGAGATCACCAGCCATGGGGCAACCTTTAAAGCTAGAGTTATCACCTGTATCTACCACATTGCATCTGTCCAGTCAGTTTCACGATGAAGTGTATCTAAATAAACTCAGATAAGATATAGATATTATTTCAGGAAGGAAGCAACAAGCACTCAGAGAGCACAAACCTCCACCAAGGCAACTCCCTCTCTGGGAAGTATTTACTGTAGGGTAGCATGACAGATGTTTACTTTGATTACACAAACTTTATGTAGGCGTAGATAATGGTATTGGTTTGTAAATAATTGGACATTAATAATGTAAATTATGTCAGTTTTTGATCAATGAGTCTTTGAGTTGTCCTTGAAGACTTCATTGAATTCATTCAAAACTTTTTGAGCTATCGCAATTACAACTGAATGACACGTATGCAAACGCTTCCAAAACAATAACCTACCTGGAAGAGGTAGTAATTGAAAATGTGGGTTTCAAAATGCTTTTACTATATTTACACTTTTGTTTGAATTAATTCACCCATCTGTCAAACAAAGATGATTTGTTTGAAAGATGAGTCATAAATGGTTTGGATCTATCTATTCTCGCTCTTGAATGTCACATTGAGAGCTGCTACTGTCATTGCATATATTCTGATCTTTGTAATTAATCTATAATTGGTCTATTATTGGTTATTCTGGTTTTAACTGTGGTGAACATGAGTGTACAGCATGTCTACCAGTGAAATCAGAAACACAGTGATGTAATTAGTTATGGCTGAAAAAAAATTCATAAAATTATTGTCAACACATAATAAAACATCTATACTATGTAAAGGACTTAGAACGTTTCCTTTTAAGTAACATTTTCTGGAAACGTCTTCTGGTATTAATGAACCAGAAGTTCATTCTGGTAGTTATTGGCTCTGTGCTTGGGGAATGCTGCTCATAACTATCATCCTTTTGCAGGTAGTGGCTAACATGCAAGTTTCTCAGCAATTCACTCACCCACTTCCAAACATTTGCTTATGTTATAAAATGATTACTTCAAGCTACTGCTGAGAAACTGAGAAATTTTGACTTAAGACGATCAGCTGAATGAAAGAAAAGTTTAGACTTTGCTTAAGTCATTAAATGTTGGATTGGTAGAGAGTTAAAATGTCCCACAGAGTCTTCTTTTTGTAGATCACAGAAAATAGACTTGGTCAAATCAGAAATCAAATTGACTGTAGCCATTATCAAGGTCAGTACTAAAATCAGTTTCCACCAACTGCTTTGCTATGCAATACCATCTGGACAGCGTCTGACTGGCAACGGCTTTATCTGTCAGCATGACAATGGTCCCAAACACTGCCAATCCAGTAAATGCATAATTGCTGCACCTATTTCCCATTTTCCTAACAAAATATAAAGAAATGAAGGGTGGACTGAGACTTTTGCACAGTAGTGTATATCTCACCATCAGTGAGAGAAAGCTCAGTCAGCTGTGCTGTCTGCACTGCTGGTGAGAGCTGGTGTTTTTTTTATAGCTTTAGCTGCACTTTTATGTCCAGTTCAGTCGACTTACCTAAGTTAATTATAAATTTCACAGCTCAGAATGAATTTGAACTAAATGTAGTCCAGCTGACTCAAATCTTTATGGCAGCTGAAACAACCTTTACATTTTTTAATGCTGTGAATGGGCTGCAAGTAAATATAGACTATCAGAATAAACAAAGCAAAATAAGAAATTAGTTTTCCCCTGAATGTCCATCTGCAACTGTTCAGAGGGAAGTTCCAACAATGAATAAATTATGAGGGTCCTTACTGAGAGCAGATTTATGGAAGTTCAGTTTGAGACCAGCTTTGGATACAATTTTTGTTCAACATACACTGATCAGGCATAACATTATGACCATCTGCCTAATAATGTGTTGGTCTGCCCTTTTGATACCAAACCATCCCTGACCCATTAAGGCATGGACTCCAATAGATCCCTGAGGGTGTGCTGGGGTATCTGGCACCAAGATATTAGCAATAGATCCTTTAAGTTCTGTACGTTTTGAAGTTTTGACCTCCACATTTGTCCAGCCCATCCTACAGATGCTCGATTGGATTGAGATCTGGGAAATTTGGAGGCCAAGTCAACACTTCAAAGTCATTGTTGTGTTCCTCAAACCATTCCTGAACCATTTTTGCTTTGTGGAAGGGTGCATCAGGGAATACAAGGTGTAAAGGGTGTACATGGTCTGCAACAATGCTTAAGTACATGTCAAAGTAACATCCACATGGATGGCAGGACACAAGGTTTCCCAGCAGAAGATTACCACAGTATCACACTGTCTACACTGGAATTCATTCTTCCCATAGTTCATTCTGGTCCCAGGTGTTCCCCAGGTAAGCAACACACAGGCATCCCACCATCCACGTGATGTAAAAGAAAATGTGATTCATCAGACCAGGACATCTTCTTCCATTGCTCTGTTTTCCAGTTCTGATTCTCATGTCCCCATTGTTGGTGCTTTCGGTGGTGGACAGGGGTCATCATGGGCACCCTGACTGGTCTGAAGCTATGCAGCCCCATACAAGAGAAACTGTGATGCACTGTGTATTCTGACACCTTTCTGTTGGAACCAGCATTGACTTTTTAAGCAGTTGGAGCTACAGTAGCTTGTCTCTGGGAGGCCAGCCTTTTAACTTCCCACATTCATCAATAAGTCCTGACCGACCTTGACCCTGTCGCTGGTTCATCGTTGTTCTTTCCTACAGCTACTTTTGATAGACTGGGAACACCCCACAAGAGCTGTAGTTTTGGAGATACTCTAACCCAGTTGTCTAGCCATCACAATTTGGCCCTTATCAAACTCACCCAAATTCTTACACTTGCCCATTTATCCTGCTATCCCACCCACTAACAGGTGCCATGATGAAAAGATAGTCAGTGTTTTTCATTTCACTGTAGGTGGTCATAATGTTATTGTCATGGTTCTCAGGGTATGGAGGAAGTGTTGTGTGGGTTTTGCCTTCACCTCTCTCTCACCATGGCGGAGCTGCACCTTGCTCCCCACCTCTGAACCCGCCTTCTACGCTCACCTGTGGCTCATCATATGTGATTACTCTCTAGACTACTTAAGACGGCTGGAGGCTCTGCTCCTTCGCTGGATCGTTGTGCTAACTAGTGTCAGAGTAGCCCGGCTTTTTGGGTAATTTGTAATTTCCTAGTGTTCTCTCCTAACGACCTTCTTTTCTTCGTGTACAGACTTTCCTGGACCCCAGCCTGTTTTCCCTGCCCTTCGGACCCCAAGTGGATGTGAGTGAGCGTTGGAGGTGTTTGTGAGTTACGGACGGTGTGAAGAGGATTGTGAACATGTGCCTGCCCTGAACCTTTTCCCCCTTGGATTCCCTGGAGCCCCCTTCCCCTTATTCACTGTGCATATGTATATATTCCACCTGGTGTGCCACTGTAAATAAACCTTTTCACTTTTCACTAGTCTTGGAGTCCTGCGATTGAGTCCTGCACCAAGCAAAACGTGACAGTTATGCCTAATCAGTGTGTTTGTAAGTCCTTTAAAGATTTTTATTCTTGTTTTTATCCATCTGAAAGAACATTGCCATGGAATACACATGGAAATATCATATATAAGCCAAAAGCCAAAAGTATACAATTCCAACAAGCTTCAAAGTCAATAATTGGCATGATCGTCTTTATTATTCAACACAGCCTGAATTCTCTTAGGCAGGCTTTCTTGTAATTTCTTTAAGTAGTCTTCAGGAATAGCTCTCCAGGCGTCTTGAAGGACATTTCAAAACTCTGCTTCTTGTTCTAATACAGGGGTGTCAAACTCATTTACCACTTTATTATGTGGAGAAATGGCTCACTTAAGATAAAAATGAGCTGTATGTGGCCCACAATAGAAAATGAGTTTGGCATCCCCGATTTAGTTCTCACTAGGGAATAAAACTCAATGAATAAGCTGAAACAAGCTAAAATGAAAAACAACGCATGACATATTATATGTTAATGGAAAATCTGTCACAGTGTGATGAGGAGAGTCAAGGTTTAACTTCTGCAGGATACTGATGAATGGATGAATCTCAGGCGTGTAGGCTAATTGGACATTGAGGTTAGAACTCATCAGTGAGCACTGACACTGTTAAAGAAAAAGACAGACACAGCAACAAGGAAATCACAGGAAACAGTGTGAGGAAGGTCCCAAAAACTATAGAGACAGTTTTCCCAGATGTTCTCTGTTGTTGTCTGGATTCTGAAATGGAAGAAATAATGATATTGAACAGAAACAATGAGAGGACAGGAGATCAGAGATTGGAAATCCCATTTGGATGCAGCTGTCATCTGTGTGAACCATATTTGTATGTTTTTAAGTTTAAACAGCAGCTCCACCTTTATGACAGTTAGTTCAATTAAAGTGATCTGAGGCCATTACAATTAAACACACTGTTAAAGCCAAACTCTCATTTTAGTCTGATGTGCACATTATATGTTGATGACTCTATTCTTTAATTGGACAAATCCAAAATAACTTCATCACTGATATCATTTCTGGAGGCCACTGAAAGGTCGGAAATGCTGCACCATCCTTATGATTCCCCATAAAGGTGTCTTTCTTTCCTGCGGTGCTACACCCTGAAAGTACACTTGTAGTTTTAGCAAATTACAAGAGGATCATTATTATTATTATTACCCAGTCCTAACTCTAACGCCAGTTTCAAGCTTATAGAAAAATAGGCTGTACATTTGTAGTTATGCAAAGAAACAGACATGTTCAGAAATGTTTGTTGCCAATTATTTTTTATTGTCCAATTGGGGGCAGTTTAGCTTGTCCAGTGAGCCTATGTTTTGTGTTTTTGTGTTGTGGGTGGAAACCGGAGTACCCGGGGAAAACCCACGCAAGCATGGGGAGAACACAGAAACTCCACACAGAACATGGAGGGATAGAGAGAGAGGGGGGTTTCTGTGCAGCTACAAAGCTAACCACTGAGCCTCTGGGAGAAAAGAGCGGAAAGAGGAGAGACAGAAAGAAAGAAGAAGGGTGGAGTTAAAGGTGAAGGAGATGGAGGGATGCAAGAAAACAGAGATTTAACGGTGGAAGGTGGACATGGGGGAATGATGGATGATGATGGAGAGAAAGATCAGTGAGAGTGGATTTAAGAAAGGTGGAGGAAAGTCCTTCTTTGAGATGAAGTGGTTCTTCATCTCAAACTCTTTAAATTTCTGCTGCAGTTCTTGTTTTTCTTCCATTTGTTTGCTTTGCTGAAATTGCTTGCAATCATGTGTATCATGATCGTGAAGTATCATGTGTGCATCTTTTAACTTCGCTTCCAGCTCTGCAGTGTCCAGATACATCTTTCTCTCCATTATTGATATTCGTGCTCCAGCTGTACATACTGACTTTTTATGGTCTCCAGCTCTTGTGGCTGCATAAAGTTTATTCTTCTCTTCCAGATCTTTGTATTTGTGCTCCAGTTCTTGCATCTCTTCCAGATGTTTCTTACTCTGAAATTACTTCTGCTCCTTGAGCACTTCAGCTTGGATGTGTGCATCGTTAACTTTTACCATATCCACATTCTGATGCTTCAATATTTCGGTTTCCTCTTCCAGCTGTTTGTTTTTTTCCTCAAGTAGCTTGCATCCCCCCCATTTTTCTCTAAAATCTGCAAAGGTATCTACATGAATGACATTTCTTCTTTCATTCACAACATTCTGGTAGCTCAAGGCCAAGACTGTCCAGTTTTGGCTTTTTCAGGAGGGTTTTTTTGTTTTGTTTTTAACTGCAGTCATTAAAAAAAACTGAAATTTCTAGAGCAGAAAGTGAAAAGCAGAAGTGTTTCTGTTTTTCAAAAAGTTACAGAGGTTTTATTAGAGACATAGCTAAGTGTCTTGCAATTTGGCATAATTCATGAAAGTTAAAATTTCTTTAGTATTGAAAAGCAGAAATTAGGCTTTCTTGTCAGAGGTAATTTTTGGGGGAAATAAAAAACAGCGACCGACAACAATGTACACAACGGTAGACTGGTGTGTAATAAGCAAGTGAATATTGCAGAAAACGAGATTTTTGATGGAAAACTGGACTCAAAGCTCACTGAGAGATAGAGCTGTGCAGGAAGTGCGATTTTATCGTAGTGGAAACAAGAAGACAGAGTAGGCATGAATTCATTACAATCTTTTTCAAATGTGAAGCACAGTTTTGGTGTTCTTTTGCTGCTGGTTCAGTGAAATGTGTGATGAAACCTGCCCTTTCTGGATCTATGAGATGCCCTTTTTCAGCTCCCCACGACATGTCCGCGTACATGCCGTCGGGTGAACAAGAGGAACCGCGCTTTGTGTTTACATCTTTTTTCAGAATCCGTTTACCTGCGCTTTAATTGTTTGTTGTTTTTAGCTGTTGTTGAAACGGTTTTGTGAGCTTTTAGCTGAGATTCTGACGTTTCTGTGGATACCACTCGTCTATATTTAAATAACAAAACTGGAGGGAAGTCCCATCAAACCATATGTTCTCCCTCTCCCCTCCGGTACTGGAAGCATTGGTACTTTACAAACTCGAACATTAGGACTAACAGCTGGATTTCCCCGTCTGAGTGCAGCTAGCCAAACAACAAACCACACATTTACTGCTAAAGAGACAGACAGTAAATGTAGACAATATATCCTCGGTTTCTTAACAAAAAAAGTTCATCGTTGCAGCTGAGACCAGCACAAAAGTGATCCCTTAAACTGATGTTTAGTTTTAGTGTTGTTATTTTCCACTGGGTTATCGATTCTGTCACGAGTTAGCCAACATAATCTAATTTAAGTCTATTAGCCGAAACCAACCAACCACGTTCCTTACTGACAGAAGATGGCGCTAAACATATTTTTTAAAACTTTAAACACTTAATTCTAAAATCCAACTTCACACACAGTTACATCTTGTCAGTGGTGTAAATAAGGTGTAAATATGTGTAGCGTTTCATGTCCCTTTTATAACTGACATGAAATTATCTCGCGTACGTTTGACACCCCTGGTCTAATAGTTCCGCCCAGTAACAGGCGCAAGAATGAAGAGATAATCAGTGTTACTCATTTGGCAGTGGTCAGAATGCTATGCCTGTAAAGTTGAAGATCATATCTTTTGCATTGTAATTCCAGCCGCACTGACTGGCTTTAGTCTACCAACGGTGCGAAACAACCATTTCAGATGTGGTTCATACCATTGACCACTGGATGGCGATATAGTGCCGCTAGCTGGTTTCGAGACTAGTAAGATTAAAATGTACCATTTATCATAAGAAGGACATTTGTACAATATGAACTAGAAAAAATGAAAGAAAAACACGAAATCTTAATGGTTCTGAGTATATATTTATAGCGAGGCATTAAATATATCTTTATTACATATTTGCATTAGGTGACGGTGACCGTACCCGGATATCCTTGTTGAAAGATCCGCGTTCATCACGGGAAATTGAGTTTTCCATTTTGGCATTCTCGTTTCCTTGTTACGTAACTTTACTTGCGGTTAGCTTCAGATAACAGCCCTCGGTACGTATTTAGCGTACGACTTGATCTCTGTTTGCGCCTTAGAATTCCCCCCTCCTTCCTCGCTGAGCTGTTTGAGGTAAACCGACGCGGTCGCATCAGTATCGATAATACAAGACGGAGTGAAAATAAGCGCACATACTCGTGTTTGACACAGATATGTTAGGTATGAGCCGACGGCAGAGAGCTGGGAGCTGACTGACGACCGGGAAGCTCGGCGAGTGAAGAACAACACCGGGGGAGAACTTACCGTTTCCATGGCTGTGAAAAGTTAACGTACAGACGACTGAAAAACGGGAATAATTCCTCTTCGGCCGAAACGAGGTAAGAACAACCGGTGCCTGGGAGTACTTCACCAAGTGGGCTAATGTCAGGGAGGGTCGGTAATGTCGGCCAAATTTAAGAATAAGAGTGTCTTTGTGTGTAAGGTTCCCCCGGCAGCAGCAGCAGGCGGCTGTGTCCTCGTCTCAATGGGATTGTTTAGAGTTTTCGTCTGGCTGCTTTAGTGACAGAGCTCACAGGCTTACAGTTTGGACACAAATAGATTGATTATGTGACAGAGCCTCGTGTATTCAACAGTCGGAGTTTATTCACCTCACCTCACAAGGAGAAACAATAAGTCGCCATAACAGCACTGACATTTGTTCTTTAACCCTGCCTGCTTGGGGCAGCAGGGTGAGGGAGATAAGGCAGGAACTAGACATACTGCAGGCTGGGATACACATTAACTTGCTCGTGGGCACTTCAGCTGGTTGGGTGATTGTGTGTGTGTGTGTGTGTGTGTGTGTGTGTGTGTGTGTGTGTGTGTGTGTGTGTGTTTTGAGGCCTGGACTGTGGTAATAGTCTGAAGGTTT
>VVHJ01043786.1:1613-21428 GCA_015107715.1 Tylochromis polylepis | reverse complement strand
CATCAGAAGAGGAAAATGTGATGGGACTGCTGATTATTTTGCAGCTGTATGTGCGTCCAAGTAAACCTCTTGCTGGCTGCAGCGTTGCTGCGACATTCCTCACTAATGTAAAACTCTGCTGATTAAACACACTGAACGTCAAAATGATTCAGTTTTATAATTAACACAGTGATGCCGCTTTGATTAAAAGCACTAACGACTCCCATATAATTGCAATGCCCCATTTTCCAAACTATCAAAGATGACAGGATTGTTCTCAGAATAGCTGCTGAACTCAAAATGAGGCACATCAGCTTTAATGAAAGCCTAATTACGTGCGGCTGTGACTAAACCGATGATTTCTGGGTGTGAAATTCGTCAGGCAGATGTTTACCATCAAACTCCATGTCTGCTGAACGGAGGGGACCACTGAGAAGTTGCATTAAAGTGATTAGAGCTGACCTTCGGAGGAAAACACCTCCACAGCCGTTTACCTCATTAGCAGTTTTATGAAGGATAAATATGGAAAAAAAGATCAAACATGAAAGCCAATGTGGACATTTAACCGCTGTGGAACATAAAGATAAATATATAAAGAAAATTATTATATTTAGCTGCAGGTTAGATGCAAACAGTACCAGGTGGAGAAGATACAACATCTAAAGTAAGAGAAGCTAATATTCACTGCATATGACTGGTGATCAATCTTAAGAAAAGCCAGAAACTCTTTATGGATTATATTAAAACCAAGTTTTAACATCTCCCCCATTCATACAAGTTCACATACACTCAGTACTGAACATTGCCTACAGTGCATTAATTAACACCCGTTAACTGTATGCTCGTCTTATGAACCCACTGCAATCAGAGGGAAACATAATGGAGTAACATTAACAGAATGTATCCATCTGTCTGTGTGATAAATGCACTCTGTTTGTCTTGTGTGGCATCATGTGCTTTAAATGCTAATAAAAACTCTAACTTGTTGCTGGAAGAGCTGTTAAAACGAGACGACAGCCCGTTTTATCCCAGCTCTTGACTCCTTGTGCATGCAGCGCATCAATCAACATCGGTTTGCCTGTAATGAGATGCGGCTGCCCCCGAGATGAAAGGTCTGAGCCGCTGTCGCTGAGAGGAAACGCCACAGAGTGCCAGAGTGCTGAAGCACAGTCGCCACTTTAATTTCACAGTTGCACGTGTGTCTGTTATTGAATGGCTATTTCAGTCTCACGATAGAGTGCTGTTGTCATGGAGACGGGAGGCAGTGCATTACAGTGCAGATGCGTGTGAGGATTTATGTTCCTGAAATGAGCAACACTAGCAGTTACCACACAAACGTAAGTTTGTAGAAAGCAGCTATAAAAATACTTCAGCAAAAAGTTGTTTGTTTTGGTTTTTTTGTGTGAAAAAAACAAAACAAAATTGTGAGCTTTCTTCTCAATCTGATTCACTGCTGTTGAGCTCAAACCAAGTCTAGAATATTTAACTAGATCTAATTATGAAACAAACATTTATTTCGTGATAACAGAGCTCAGTTTCAGCTACATGACATTTTTTTGCGTTAGGGCCCTTCACATAGAAAAGAGCACGAGCAGTGCTGCCACCTGAATTCTTTTCTATGGCTTGTGTCATGCACGTGTGCCAGCCAGGGAACACTTGTGGTGCGATGTACATTTGCAAACCCAGCAGAAATCGAGAATGAGAGGGAGTGGTTTAAATAATACTTGTGAAGCCCACGAGCAGTCACCAAAAAACAAGAAGAAGAATGGTCCGTTCGTTCAACCTGGTGGTCAGCTCAGCAAATGAAAGTGCTCTTAGTCAGTGGAACCTGCAGTTCTCTGCTGCAAACCATCAAGAAATCATGTTTGTGATTTCGCCTACAAACACATTTCCAATGAGGCGAGCTGCAATAATAATACCCGTGTCCACGCCATTCAGTCACAAAACCAACATGGCACCTCTCAGTAAATTCTCATACTGGCTTTTTTTTTTTTAAAGAGGCAGTTTTGTGCTGGGACAGTGTTTACGTTTCGCAGAGGTTGTGTGATGCACTCATTTTAATGTCTGCGACTGACCTGGCCAGAGCAGCCTGCAGCTCCTCCTCCTTTTTAGCCAGCTGGAGCTTCAGCTCCTCTATCTGTGCCTGGAGCTCTGCAATCTGGTCCTGCAGGTCTGTTGTCTCGGCGTCCAGCTTACGTTTGGCTTTCTCCAGCTCCTGACGCGTTTTCTCTTCTTTCTTTAAACGCTCTAAAGGGAAGCACAACCACATGCACTATCAACACATTTCAGAAACAGAAATACAAATCTGGTCACTGATCATAACAAACTTTTCTGTTTGGACTTAAACTGTTTTTTTGTTTTAATCATTCAGTAAGGTCACAAGTTGTGCAGCAGCCATACAAGGAAAAGGCAGTTCAGAAAGTGGCAAAACACAAACATGTAATCATATTAGCTGCCACTTAACTCACTGTACAGTTGTAAACACTAAATCATTAACAGTCAATACTGCATGTCCCAAATGACCTCTGTGCTGATCTAGTTTTATGAAGTTTTGATCTTGCTGGTTTATTTAAACTCCAACACTCCCCCCTGGTCTACCCTTTACACACAGCCCTGTTTTGTGTCTGTCCTGGTAGACCTTTTCTATTTTTGGACCCCACATGGAGCCAGTAACAGCCTGGTGGCAGCGTCTTACCCTCCAGGTCAACCATCATCATCTCCTGCTTGTTCTTGACCTTGCCGAGATTCTTTGCTTTTTCCTCCTCCTCGGTCAGCTGGGAGGTCATCTCGGCGATCCTGTCCTCCAGTAGCTTCTTCTCCTGTTGGGTTAAAAAAAAAAAAAAAAGATAAAGGGCTGTGTACCCTGGATGACTCAAGACTTGTTGTATAACCATTGTGTAAACGGGAAAGGGTCTCGGTACTTTATTGCCAGGGGGTTAGTCCATGGATACTACTGAAATACTGAGCGCCTCCAACCAAAACCTTAGAATTAAGTCAATTAAATAATATAGTGCCAAATCACAACACCAGTTGTCTCCAGGACTCTACAATAATACAGAGAAAAAAACAACAATCAGACGACCCCTTGTGAGCAAGAATTTTGCGACAGTGGGAAGGACAAACTCCATTTCTACATTAGTTTTACCTTCATACCGTTTTTGCAGGCTCCTTTCCCATCATTATTTTTAATCTCACTTATCTTTTACTGGGCCTCGGTTTCTGCCCTTTCAGCTAACCCAATGTTTCAAACAAACTTTCTTCTGATTGGTTGCCCCTCTCAAAAAAAAAAAAAGAAAAAAAAAAGGGTTTAGGAAGCAGGTAAGCCTGGAGCTGTGTGCTTGAGATGATGATGACATGGCAGCAACTCTCTCTCAGTGACATCATTCAAACCCAACAGTAGAAACGAATGTTTTTATCTTTCAGCTCATTATTTGAAACTTTGGCCGTGTTTAACATGAGCATCTACCACTGTGATCATATATACAGGTTCCACTGGACACTGGAAACTAACCCTTTGAGTTACTGACTTCTCTCTCTGCACACATTTACAAAATTGGTTACACACAAATTGATTGAAATGTAAATACACAACTCTGCACACACATTTATACATATGCACAATAATAGCCCCATTTACCAAAATCTAGTATAATAAACTGTAATCACTGACTGAAACATTACAGGATCTTCTACTTCATCTGAGTTACCGCAGAGAACAGACAGATCAATGAGGAGAAACAGTCATGAGCTTCAAAGTCTTATTATCTGGTGAGACTATAACCAACACCATCTATTAACTGTGTCATACAGCTAACCATTTCCTCTATTTAGCTTTGTGATGAAATTAGAAAGCAGATGGTAGACAGCAGCACACTTCATTGGGCAGGCTGCTGGGACTGAAGGTGGCAGGCGACTCGTCACCGTCAGGCAGAGGAAGAGCTGCAGCCGTCATCAGTTTTAAGGCCTTCCTCAGCCTGAGTTTTTACTCGTTTCTGTCCAGCATCGGCCCCGTGTTCACTTATTAACTACTCACTGTAATAACAGACTCTAAATGTTTCGCTCAGATGTTTAAGGAACAGCATACAGTATAATTTACTGCTGTCTCTGATGTCCATTGCGCTAACATAAAGTTTTATAGAACATGTCTTGTTCACTCATTCACACTAGCAGCATTCTATCCATCTTTCTATCTAACACTCACTCAGGGCAACTCAGGGTTCAACAGCTTGCCCAAGCATGCTTCAGCATGTAGGCTAGAGCAGCCAGGGATCAAACCACCAGCCTTCTGATTAGTAGACCACATGCTCTACCTCCTGAGCCACAGACATCCATAATTCAGCTTTAATAACCGAGTTGAATGTTGTCAAACAGTCTTCATGGTATTTGAAAGGAAGCCTTCCGTTTTCCTTACAGCCTGTCTGTGTATTTAACTCTGTGACGTGACTGCAGAGTAGTAAAACTTTATTTACTGATAAACCTTTAATGAGGCCACCTTAAAGAGCTTCCTCTGCTTTCTGGGTTTTGTTTGAACCTTCATTTCCAGGTATAATTGCCTCACCTTGAGGAACTTTGAGTTTTGGTCCTCCAGCAGCAAAATGTCCTCCTCCATTTTCTTGATCTTCGACTCAGCGGTCACTTTGTCCAGCTGCAGCTTCTGTCTTGCAGCTTCCTCCTCATCCAGCTGCTCCTCCAGGTCCTGTAGGAAGAAAACACGGCACACAAAGATTCGTAACGTGAAGATGCCAAAATCTGCAGTTTCCACATAGATGAAAGCTTAACACACTCATTTCTTTAAAGCTCCAAATCACAACCACGTCTGTACACCTTAAATATTTATGACCAAGTGATCTTGAAGCAAAATGGGGAAAAAAAATAATTTAAAAAAAATCTCTTTTAATGCTTCATGTCACTTTAGAGTTAATCTGCTTCATCAGTTTCTCTGGGTTTCATTAAATATACAGACTGAACAACACAAACAAACAAACAAAAAAAAACATAAGAGATATCTCATTTAAAATAAACAAAGGCTAAAAAATAAAACTAGGAAAAGGGTCTTTAGGATCATTTAATATTCAAATGAGAAAAACCATCTCTCACAAACAGCAGGCGCTCACAGATGATGGGACACAGGCACTACCTGCTCGTATGCTGATCTCAGTATTTGAAACTTAATGAGCATCCACCATTGTTACAGTGTAAACACTGTGCTGGATGTTGAAAGATCAAATAAAAGAGTGAGAGAAGTTTGTGTTTTGAAATCTAAGGAGGAGATGACGTAAACCTGGATGTGTGACTGCATCTTCTTCTTCTCATTCTGCAGGCTCTGGTTCCTCTCCTCCTCCTCCTCCACCCTGGACTCCAGGTCATGAAGGATCTCCTCCAGCTCTTGCTTCCTGGAGAGGAGACGAACTCTCATCTCTTCAGCCTCGGCAAACAGCTCCGTCTCTGCGTGGAGCTGCTCTGCTAAAATATTCTTCTCCTCGAGGAGCTGGAGAGAAGAAACAGTTTGGAAAATGTGTACCACCTTCACGGCTACAAGTCCTTCCAAAAACTATGAACGTGTAAAAATCCCTGAAGCCATTATCGACATATTTTAATAAATTATAGTTCAGGAGAAAACATTTACTTAGAAGCTGGGATAGTTTTACCTGCTGGTGTTTCCTCTCCATCTCCACCAGCTCATTCTCCACCTTAAGTTGCCTCTCCTTCACTTTTATCAGCTCCTCGTCTTTGGCTTGCAGCTCCTCCTCCTGCCTGGTGACCTGCAGCAGCGGCTTCACCTGAGAAGGGGAGGAAAAAAAATTAGACTAATGTTCAACAAATTAAACTGAAGACATTTTAAATAGTAAACAGAATAAATTCAACATTTTTTTCACAGTCACACTGGTCAGTTAATGGTAGAAAACCAGTAGTTTCACTACTGCAAGTTGTATTTTTATTATTAACAGCACTTTCCTGCCATATGTAATTGTTCCCTCTAATGTAATTAACTGATTAACATGATTAGGACCAAGATGAGTTATAGCAAACAGATTGACAGACTGTTTGGATTAAGAAATTCAGAAATAAGTTGCCAGCTGCCAGAGCAATCTGAACACTGATTTCTGAGAAAGTAGAGCTTTAGGGCTTTGCCCCTCAGGGGAAGCAGAGTTGGAGGGCTGATACGAGCGATATAAGAGCCATCTTTTGCTGTCAGAGGTTTGTGTCGTGGTTCTCACCTTGGTGAAGAGTCTCCACCACTGCCAGTGTCGCAGCTTCAAATAAGCAGCACAGTTCCTCTGTAGGACCTTCAGAGCACTCAGCTGCTGCTGCTTCTTAGCAAAGGCTCTAAGAGAAAAAATGAGAGATCAATATCTGAGCTTTTTTTTTTTTTTTTTTTTTAAAGTCTGCACTACAGCCGAGCAACTGTCAATTCACCACTTTTTTTCTAACCTGATATAATTTGTATGTTAGGGTGCACTGACATATCACCACCTTTCCAGTTAAAAAACAAGACTGTAGGTGCAGGTATGTGGTTAAGAGTCCAACTTTGTGCTGAGCAGATGGTGCATGGTGCGTTTTTGGAACAGCTGCCTCCTGCAGCCTAAAGCAGAATTTTATGTTTCAGCAATGGTGGCATGTTTGCTCTCCACTGGCACTTTGGGGATGTCTCATCTGCAGAGAGGGAGTGTTACAACTGGCCTGTGGGCCACTCTTGTTTGTGCTGTTGTTGGGCTGTCAGCCAGCTGCGGAGAAGAGTGAAATGTTAAAAACAGTGAACAGTGTCCACTGCTGTCACTGTCTCTGCCTTTCATGCTGTATCTTCTGATCTCTGAAGCTTTTGATTTTTTCCACAGTTCTTCCATTCCTGGTGAGCTCCACTGTCTCTCCCTTCCTTATTTCAGAGCATTTTTCAAACAATCAGCATTTGGCAGACGCAGAGGTCGTCCGCATCCAGTGACACACAGTTGGGGTTTTGGAGTACTGCAAAGGGGCGCGTCTGCTGTGGGGGATGTTCTCTCTCCGCCTGCTGTCCCAACAGAAACGTGCATGCAGATGGAAACATTTTCCGGACCATAAATTATACTTGAATCAACATTATGAGTGCCGTGAGAGTGAATCAAACAGGAAAGGTAAAATCGACGCAGCGCTCAAACTCACCGTAATGCTCCCTAAAGCGGAAAAGCGTTCCAGATCCATTACCAAGAGTTACCTAATTAAAATTGTCTCATTTTCCAGCTGTGCATTTCATCATTGTATTTTAGACATGAATAATATCAGAATAATAATAGTGATTCGCAGCAATAAAAATGATGACCTGCACATCACTTCTATTTGATTCTTTTAGTATGTTAAATACCCGGGGCATAATAAAACATGACAGAATATTTTTGAAGCATTAAGATAAACATGCAAACAAACACCACAGATACATTTACACCTGCACAACCAGTTGTCTCAGACCACCACGGGGGCTGGTTTGAGCAGCTGGATCTCCATCTCAAAGTGCAGTCTGGGTATCAAACACTTATATTTGTTCTCACCAGAGAAACTCAAAAATATAGGCTCTCCAGGGAGTCATAAAAACTAATACACTGGGGTACAAGAAGCCACTAGAGGCTCTGACTGATTAAGCATGTGACAGGTGACTTACTAGCAATACTACGAGGAGGTCTTCCAGGGAGTACAGGAAAGGAAGGTGGGCGCAAGCTACAGAGTAGCGCAGACTGTAGGATGTAAACTATAATATGGGAATAACTCATTTGTAGCAGCACATACAGCGATATAAAGACTCACTTGCGGGCCAAGTATCCACGGCACACGGACTGGAAGTAGATGATGATGTCAGTGATCTTCAGGTCTCGCTCCTCCTCCAGATGAGCCAGAACACCAGTTCTGAAGAAGATCTTACTCTGACCAATCCGGAACAGGTTGGGGTCCAGCTCCAGGGCTTGGATCTATAAAAGGAACACAGGAAGTTGTAGATAAATAAACTGCATGGGCTTAAACGACCTCTGCCACAGAGACTGATAGATTGGCTCTGACTGTTTGTTAGCAGGATCACTGAAAAAGTTACACATTTTTAGCATAGGTCAGGCCTGATTAACTCTTGGAGTCAATCCAGATCTGGATCAAGGAATTTTTTTGGAAGGATTCTTTACCATTGCAAGATGAGGCCATGTTGGACATTTCAGGTGACATCTACACAAATGCATATAAAAATCATCAAAATACTGTGCTACCCCTCAGCATTCTAGTAGACGCACATATGGTATCAGGTTGGTAATCCTAGATGACATCCTTCTTGAGTTATTGCATTCACAAACTTGGGTGTCCATGCCACCCAATGCCCCATAGGTCTTTTATGGCTGAGGGGTAAAAAGAAAAAACTGGTAGTTTGATGGCTTCCAAGAAAATGTCACAAACTTTCAGATCCAGAAATCCTTCTGGACCCAGGAACTCGATTCATGTGTCGTATGGAGGGAATTTTTAGTCTTGGCGTGAGGTATGTGGACTGATTTCTTTTGTTTACCACTTAAAGCTGTTGCACTAATCAGAACTCTTGTCTAGTCAAGTTTACAAAACATTTAAAAAGACAAATTAACATTTTGACACCCCATAACAGCCCCTCCAGGTTGAGTGCTCGTCCTGAGCATATTCAAACCTGTAAATGGGGTGAAATGTTTTTGCTTCCATTTATGGGTTAAACGTAAAGTTTTCTTGAATCAGTGTAGACTGAGCCTTGAAGTATGTTTCACTTGTTTGCTGGATGTGTCAGAAGTGTTCTCCTATCAGCAGTGGTGTATATATCCAACAGCCATCACAGGATCAGTTTTATAACAAAAACGCAGGAAGAAAAAAAGATAGCATTACCATTCTCTCACAGGCTTGTTTCCCATCCATGAAACCCTTGGGGATAGCGTTGGGTGTAAGGATCTCATATCTGTGTGCAAAGAGAACAAAGCGTGAATGAAGTCAAACTTTTTTCTTTTCTTTTTTTTTCCAAAGAGAAGAGTTAAAAAATGGTGATGTTTCTCACCGCTGTCTGAACTCTTGGAAGACGATGCGGTTGGGAAAGCCCTGTCTGCAGATACGAATGCCCTCTAAGACTCCGTTACACCTGAGCTGGTCCAGAACCAGGTGAGGCTCAAGTTTACCAGCCTGAAGGAGGAAATGATACACTCTTAAGTACAGAAACAGAAACTTTACCTTATTTTTTATTTTATTTTATTTTTTTTAAAGGAGTCCCAGACTTTCCACTTCTGATAAGTAAAAGTATTTACTCTTTTTTCGTGGTTGGGGATGATGCAGCGGACAAAGTTGGGGTTGGTGTTCCTCAGTGTGGCCATGAGCTTGGTGAGTGACTCTTTGTAGAGCTGTCCCACTGTACGAAACATGCCCTTTTTCGTTTTGTAGGTGGCACCAAACGCCGTCTCGTTCATTCCTGCCACCTGATCCAGGCCCACGATGCGGTCGACTGGAGGGGAGACGGGGACATGTTATCATGAGCCTGTGCATTTCTGAGATGGTCACTGAAGGAACAAGTGGCAGCAGCACGGTGGCGTAATGTGGCTACATGACCGAGTGCAGATGAATGAAAACTATCAAATGAAGGCAGTCTACCAAAGCAGCAGTCAGAGTCTAAAAGTATCGCTGGTTTCTGCAGGTGGAGATGAAACATTTAGCCAACCTGTTTCTTGGTTTAAACACTGTATACACACACAACTCTATGGTGAGAGGAACCTTTCTGTGGGTGTTCGATAGCGGCTAAATTAATGCTTTTCAATATTTTGCTGCTTTTGATAAAAAAAACTCACACCATCATACTGCTAAGTTAATAATGTTAAAGTTATAATAATAAAGTTTGGTAACTAAAAGACTGCATATATACTTTTTGATAACTTCTTTTAAAAGCATCACTCAGTAGACTGATGACTCACAGGCTGCGTAGGGTTAACCATGACTAGCAAAATAAGAGAGAACTACACCTGTTACATTAATAAATAACTGAACAGTAATAATCAGCCCCCTCTTTAAGAGATCCTCTTGCCAAATGATTTTGAGGACACCAACAACAACAAAAACAACAACAACTTTGCCAACAAGCAAGTTGCTATGGGAAACATGAGATGGGAAACACCATGGGTAGCTGGTTAGCAGTGACTGAACTTTCTAAATAAGAGCAAGGGGGTTGTCAGTCAGTAAACTGATCATGGATGGTGTTATTTTCCCAGATGGATAAAAAAAAAAATGAACAAAGAAAAAAGCAAAAATTAGTTTCTTTTTATAATAGTGGGAAAGGTAAATATACTAGAGTGGCCTGCCTCAGTAAAATCTATGTGTGGGGAAAGAGAGAGAACAGCTTGATCCAAAACAGCTGGATTAATATAGTTTTCAGTTTTCTGTGTATTTTGAGGTGGATTTGGTATTTCTGAGAGCAGGATGGTGTATGTGTTCTTAAAATAAACTAAAGTGTGAGTTACTCTTGTGAAGGAACATACCCTAAGTATAATCATCAGCATTTTTGAGTGATTTTTCTCTTTAGATGAAGCAGTTTTGATTATGGAAAAAAGTCAAGGTTTTTAGAAAAACCAATGACTTTCTGAGGTTACGGCCATGGCAGCGGGATGACCCGTTTTAGAGGATTTCATGTACTTGTGAGCTCAACTGGCTTGTGGGTTTGAGCAGCTGAGGTAACTTTATGAGATGTTATCGTGAGTCTGAACTTCATTTAAGACCCACAACTGGAACATGATGTATTTTGACTATCATGTTCTGCTTTTGAATGACCTCAAGAAACAAATAAACAAGACAAAAAAACCTTCATCATCAATATCCTCAGGTATATTATTATTATTTGCAGGCCTGTTGTGCTTGAAAAACCTCCAACAGAAAATACTGCTTTGAACTAAACTTGAAACCAGCTGTTAAACAGACTCAGACTCACAGGCATGTTAGCAGCAAGACAGCCGTGCCTCTGCCTGTTACGATGGACCTCGGGATGTGATCAGCGGTAATTTCAACAGACAACTTTAAACAAACTTCACTGACCAAACCTAAAACCTGTAAGTCTTAACACCTGATTAAACACTGACTTTGGGTCATGTTATATAACACGTGACCTCCTCAGAATCAGCTGATTTGTTTGGTACAGTACTGGAAAAGTCTATCAGGGGGCGGGGGCAAGTGGACTGACCCATATGTTACTTATAAAAAGGGGTGTGTCATAAGTAGCTCATCATACTACATTATAAAATGTAACTCATTTATAATAAATTATATCTTAAAAACTGAAAAGTAACAAAAAGCAACAATTATTTATTCTATACAGATACCTTTGTTTATCATTATTATTCAGTAATATAATTTAGTAATGTGTCAGTTCAGTTTATTCAGTTGATATGTCAGGCTGGAGGGGGAACGAGTTTAGAGTGCCTGTAAGTTTTAATAATCGTACTGCAAGAGGGAGGAATACAGTATGATATGATTGATATTTTCCCCCCATCACTATTTATTAACATCCCAGCAGTTAAATCATAATTACAATCACAGACTCCTGAGTTTAACCGAGGTGATACACGACCTGCTTTCTGGACCCTCCACAGTGATATCTGAGCTCAGAGCTAAAGCAAAATTCCACATCTGGTTTTAATTCTCTGCCACTGTGTCTAGGGACAGGAGGAAGGCGGGAAAATAACGGTATTAAATATTCTTCACTAAAGTTTCAAATCCTTCATTTGCTTGTGGATGTTTCACATCACTGATGGGGGACAAAGGGAAGAATAAACAGTAATCAGACTCAGACACAGCTGCACTAGATTCTCGATGCTTGCTTCAGGGCAGCTGGACATACAAAGATCACAAGACCCCATGTCAGCCCACTAACACACCGAAACAAATTAAAGTACGCTGGTTCGACTAAAGAGAGACAATGACTATATTCTACTCAAGCTTATTTAGGTACTGGGCACTACTGCTTTTGGCTGAGACAAGGGAGCCATGCAGCCTGGAAGCAGATGGGAGCCACTACAGCTATGACAGACAGCACCGGCTGAAGCATGAAGCACAGAGCCAGATCTGGGCAGAAATGTACCAACAGGTCATTTTCAACTATGATTCTGGCCCAGCACGACCCAGTCATTCACCTGCCGGCTCATCCAGACTAGTGACACTGTCATAGAATGAGGCCCTTTGAATGGTCTGAATCTCTACAACACAGAGAGAGAGAGAGAGACAAGGATGGGACGCTCTTAGAAAAGGGTCAACGAGGCAGACAGCTGCTGCTGTTAGTAGGCTTCAGTGACAGACATGTAGATGTAGAAAAGCAAACGCGTACAAACATAATGAGCTACAGGAAGTATTAAAAGAACCAGTTGGTTGTAGTTGTTACAGCTGACTTAAGCGTTCAGAGATAAGTAGGTGGTACGTTACCATCCTTCCACAGTTCAGCCACAAACTTGTCAGTTGACTGATGGAGAAGTGTCGCCACGTTGTCATTCAGAGGGTCCATGTTCTTCATTAGCCACTCATCTGCCTTGTAGTCCACCTGTAAGAGTAAACAGAGGTAAAGCTCAGAAAAACGCACTATTATCTATAAGACATTTTGGTTTTTATATTAAAAACCGATAAAAAACAAAAATATCACTTTTTCCAGGCCCTATGATGAGTGGTGACCTCGCCCTCATATTCCTAGCTTTATCCTGATGTGAAATGGCTGTTTTGTTTTACAAAACATATTGACGCCTGTAATACCAATGGAACCACGGTGGAAGTGACGGGGTTTCACAGCTGGTTATCACGGGGAATGGCTGGTGTTTACACAATATGGACGAGCTCAGTGAGCTGATTAAGACCAGTATGAGACACAGTGAGCGCGGACTGATGGAGCGCCTGTGCAGAGCCACAGATCCAGGAAATCTTTCCTACATTGTATCACAATACCTGCAGTTATTTGTTAGGTGTTACTCATTTATTAATTTTTTTCTATTGTTTATGTAACTGTGCTCATTCATACAGTATTGTTCCATCTTTCTGATACTGTCCGTTTGTCTTGCTTTATTGACATATTTTACTTTATTTCTTTTTCATAAAATATATATATATATACACACACACACACACACACACACACACACACAGATAGATAGATAGATAGTATTAAAAAAAATATTTCTAAGTTTTAAAATGTTGCCTGCCCAGACACTAGTTCCCCAACTTTGGGATAAATAAAGTTTATTTTATTTTATTTTATCTTATTCATTTTGTATCTTTCTAACAGAAAAAGTTCATCACCATTTCTGAATGATCATCACTGACAGGTATACATAAGTGATATAATTAACAAAAATGTAATTACATTTTTAACATTTGGAAGCCCATTAACATATATCTATGTGTAAATTCTGTCTCAATCATTGTGAACTTCAGGTTGAACTTGACTGTCACTGTTAACTATATGGTGTTTTTTATTCTGAAAACTTACAAGCCACATTCACAGTGCTTTAGTTTACCCACTTTAAGAGCTATGTAGGTGGGTTTCTGATTTACACAGTAATAGTATCTTGCCCAAACATTTAGGCTGGAGAAGCACGGACCTCATGGGACGAGACTCTCTACCTCCTGCAGCTTTATAAACTCTGTATCAGGAACATTTAGCTCAGTTGGATGAGAATCAGACTCCAGAGCAAGGGGTGAACAGCTCGAGTTTACCTTTCATGGCACATTTTCTTTAACTTTCTTACTCTTCTCTTGAGAACATTTTATTTCGTTTTGTTGTAGTCGATAAAAGACAATCTACAACTATTCTTCAGTACAGAAGTTCTTCCTCCAACACAAGCTTTTTCCTAGCTGGAAAATCCAACTTAAACATCCAAGTGACGCTCAGCAGGCAACAATGTTATTTCATTATGTCTCCAAGGTCGGCACAACTTTAATTTTGGAGATATATTACAACCCAGACTAGATGTCAAGATGGTTATTCAACGTTACAATGTTTGCTGGTCAATCTTTGTAAAAAAAACCCCAAAACTTTCCATTTATTCAGGATCCATTCACTTTTAAAGATCTGTAAGTCAGAATATTTCATGTTTGAAAACGAAAACTATAAAAATGTTAACTTCCCATCTGTGCAGTTTGGAGGATTTTGGTGGAAAGAATTGAAGCTAACAAAGATACAGTTTATCTGGCGCACCGTGTCAGCTGCAGTTTACTAAAGAACAATGCATGAATACCAAAATATGTCTGATATGTAGAAAAATGTTTCCATTTCATAGTTTGTGCATCAGCTGTCACTGCTCTCTGATATGAATCACTTTCCTTAGTTTTCAAAGGCCACACGTTCCCTAAAAACCAAACACATACATGACTTTTCATCTTTTCTGGTTGTAGAAGTATAAAAATCAAGAAACTTTTCCACACCGCTCTGAATGAGATCATTTTTTTCTGTGCACACCTGTGTTAACAACATTCACAGCGTTTGGCTTTGTCGTGCTGCAGATTTTTCTCCACGGCAGACGTTCCTACAGCTGGAATCTTTCAGTTTTTGACATATTGAAGCATGAAATGACACAGTCCACACAATGATAAGCAGATGTGCGACTCTGTGGGTCTCCCTATGAGACAAATGCTGCGCTCTGTTGCGTAACACCACAGACTATCCAAACCCACTCCCTCACGATGAAATATAAATCAAGCTGTTTCAGTGTTTCCCTGAAATCCCCCCACAGCAGAAGTATGCGTCAGCGTTTTATGTGACCTCTGACAGGCAGCGACTTTTCAGGGATGAAAGAGAGATTCAGAAAAGAGGATTATGGTAAACTGAAGCATAAGTGTGATGATATCAGCTGTAGCAGCTGTGACTGTCACTCTGATTACTTCCTCACCTGTGTGTCTGAACTGGAGGATTCTTTTTAAAAGAGTGGGCTTATCATGGCCTAAAAACAAGCATCAAACATCCTGAACAGTCAGGGAGGCAGCAACAGGAACCGGCTGATTTTTATAGAGATAAAAAACACAAAAAACAAAACAAAACAAGCATACCCTGCCGGCGTAGTGGATGATGCAGAAGTCGGCCTTATCTTTGAGCTGCCGGGGCTTCTGAAACTTGGTGTGTGTGCCCTGCTCCTGGATCAGCTTGTCCACAAACGTCTTGTCTGTGGCTTTAGGGAACCAGCACTCCTCATCCAGCAGAGCCAACACACCTGGAGGGTTCGCCTGGAGGAGTCATAACACAGGACAGGATGTTAAGACTCCAGAGAGGGTGAACAGGGATACAGCATGGACACCAGAAAGACAATGGATCTCATTTCTTTTTCAAAATAGTTTATGTGGCATATTTGCCTTTAACAGAAACATGTGTCTCGTCAGTACTTTTTTTCCTGCTACTTTTTTCTCCTGGTGTGATATTCTTTATGATATCACACAAGGAGAATTATGAGAATTATTACACAATGATATTTTATGTTTTATACCCCCACCCCATATGTGATTTTTGGCTTTTGTCATGTTTTGAGATTTATGGTTAGTGGCAGAAAAAACTATTTAATACCAAAAGAAACGTTTTTGTTCATTTGTTAAGTAGAATAAAAGCAGAGCATGAAAAAAAAAAAAAAGAAATATGAAGTATTATAATTTAGTTGCTAAATAAGTAAAGAAATATTCAAGTTAGAACTGAAGTTGGCGCATGTTTTAAGGAGAATGAACCTAATTGAGATTAATTAAAGAAAAGCTAATAATGGAACTGACCGGCCTCTCGATGAGGTCGATGCAGGGCTGCAGGTCGAGGCCGAAGTCGATGAAGCTCCACTCAATGCCCTCCCTTTGGTACTCCTCTTGCTCCAGGATGAACATGGTGTGGTTGAAAAGCTGCTGCAGCTTCTCGTTGGTGTAGTTGATGCAGAGCTGCTCAAACGAGTTCAGCTGCACGAGAGGAAGATCGACACAAGCAAGAACATCATCATCACTGGAAATAATCACGAAACTGACAACCTCTAACCAAGATGTGACAAAAAAATAAATATATAAACATTATCATTAAAGAATTAAAAGATTTAAATTCAGACCTGGAAGATCTCAAAACCAGCAATGTCCAGGATACCGATGAAGGAGGCACCCTGCCGTTTGGTTCGGTCCAGTGCTTTATTAATGCGATGGACAAGCCAGCGGAACAGACGCTCATATGTAGCTTTAGCCAGGGCCTCGACAGCAAAGTCCGCCTGCAGAGAGAAAGCGTGAGAAAAGAACAGCGTGACAAAACATGGACAGAGAAATGAGCTGAACAGGGCACGATAACAACAACAACAACAACAACAAAAAAAAGACAAGTGTGTGATTTGTAGAAAATAAATTCTACAAATACATTTATAGTTGCACTCACATGTTTTCTTTCTGTCTTTCTGAGACTTTTTATCCAAAATGCTCGGATGACAGCTGGATCTGTATCAGTCTGCAGGACTACTGCACTTTAAATTTCAAATGCTACATTTAACAAGTGAATGTAGAAAAGTCCACAATAACATTCTTTATGCACACTGAATAAGAAGCAAAGTAAAATTTCACATTAGATTTTTTTTAAACTGTTTTGACTATAAGCTTTCATTGTTTTGACTTCCCTGGCTCAGTGCTTGCCACCAATGCCTCACGGTAAGAGAGCCCTGGGGCTGAGCTTAAGGAACATAAGTTACAAGTTTTACGACTTTCAGTATGCAGAAGCAGCCTGAAACTATGCTTTACAGCAGTGTTTCCCAACCGGTGTGCCGTGAGAAATGATCAGGTGTGCTGTGGAAGATTATCTGGTTCCACCTGATTAGTACTCTAAGCGATTGGCGTGTACATTCTCTTCCACTAGAGGGCAGTACAAATACCTGCTCTAATTAAATGGGTTACCAACTGCCAGTAAAACAGAAGACGACGACGAAGAAATTACATAATAGTCATGCTGTGAGTGAGACAATGCAGCGCGTAATAGCAATAGATAAATATTTGAAAAGAAAAAGCAGTCAGTCTGACCTGGGTCCTGGAGAAAATTCTGACCCAGATGAAGGCCCTAGCATGAGTAGTGTTCAGAAGAAAGCAAAAAAGGTATACTGGGGACAAACTGAGCCAATTCTGCTATGCCTGGTGTGTGTGGGAAAAATTATCAGTATGCTTTTTGTGACATTTTTGTTTGGTGGTGTGCCGGGTGATTTTTCTAATGTGAAATATGTGCCGTGGCTCCAAAAGGCTGGGAAACACTGATTTACAGGCTTAGGACAAGGACCTACACAGACTGAGGAAGCTGTTGTAACGATGATTTGGAAAAGGCCCAGGTGTGATTCATCTAACACTTTGTACACACAACCTGAAGCAGAATTTTAACCGCATGAGCTCTGGATGCCCCACTTAACTCATCTAACATGACAGCTCTATTACGCAGATATCTAGCAGAAAAAACACAAATGACATGCATTTTTTTTAGTTAAACAGTCAACAGCTGTAGCTGTTAATCTGTTACCAAAGAGCTCAAGAACAAAAGAGGAAACACATTACATTAGTCAACAGGAAAAAAATAAAACAAAGCAAACTGACCTGCTCTTTAGTCTGAGCTTTTTGGACGTAGTCTCTCCCCACTTTGATCCTGGGAGTCAGGATGGCTCTGGTAAACTCCATTACATTCATCCCCAACAGATGGCAGAGCTTCTGAGCAGCTGGAGAGCAAAACAACGTCATTTACATCAGAAGAAAATCAGTCCTACAGTGGATTTCAGCCTGCATGACTGTTACGCACCTACAGTCCATGATATAAAGCAGAAAGCAGAAATGACTTAATGTGTAGGAACCATTAATAGTATCAGGCTGAAACTGTATTAAAGGCTAAATGTTTCGGCTCATTAGGAGTGTGACTAATCTGAGTGACTTTGCTAAGTTATGTCACCAAACTGAACTGTTTGTGACAGTGACTTTTGGAGTGTTTTTCTCTAATTAGATGAAAAATAATCTGGCTGGCTGTATGGCTATCTATAATGGTATGTGACACTGTAGGACTGCTTTTATATGTTATTTGCTAATTACTTACTTAATAATTAGCAGGCACCCCCTGAGTGGATGCAACTTACTAACCAAGCTTGAAAGCATTAGCTCGTAACTGAGCCCTTCAGCCAAATATGCTCCCTGATCTCTTTCTCAGAAAGTTGGCAGCCGTAATTCCAAACGCAAGGCTTTCATATACAACCTATGGACCACACTATTTTAAATTGTGTAACTGTGGCTCGTACCTAATAGAAATCACACATGAAACAGAAATGATTAAATGTGTAGAGGAAATAAGTTTGGTTTTCAAGAGTTACTCGAATGAGAGACAGCTTTTTCCCAAAACTATTTTAACAGCACTGTCTGACTATTAGATAATCTAGCTGATGTTGTTATATAAACAGAATATATAATCTGTGAAAAAACATAGGTGAGCTTTGCTGTTTTCTTTTAATGACTAATATTAAGATCGACTACCGTTTTCATGAGAAATGTTTCTGGAACAGTGTTATATTTTATGTGGCTGGAGCTTGTGGAAAAGTAGAAAAAGCAGAATCCGTTCTAGATAGCCAAAACTGGTTATTTAAAAAACAAAACAAAAAAAACCATCTGCTTCAGTCCCGATTTCTGCTGCTGAATTTGGAAATATCTAACTGAGCTGCATCGTTGGCATCAGACTCATCCTCTCCCCCAGTCTCACTCTCTTAAGTGCCAAATATGCAGTGCCACATGTGGAGGAACTGGAAGACTGTGCCCCATTTCCTTCAGGAGTAAATCCTCTCAATGATGTGGTTTAATGGCAGGCTGACAAGGCGCAGGGAGCAAACAGACATAAATCAAGGGCCCCTCTGAGCTGTGGATGAGGCGCACAGTGAAGGAGAAGAGTTGAAATATATATGAGAAGAGGAAAAGCAGCAGGAGGAGGAGGAGTGTCCTGACCCCTGAGCTCCGAGGTTATAGAGCAGATGTACAAAGATTGCTCTGCGTGTGTGTGCGTGTGTGTACACAATTCTGGGATACTTACCAGTATTATCAGGCATAGAAGCTTGGTCACTGTTCCTCTCCTTCTTAAAGACGATGTTGCCAAACTGAAGGACTGAGGACACCACTTTCAACATGGCTACAAATATCATAATCCAGAGAAAACAAAATTACTCCAGTATGACATAGTTTTACAGCATTAATTATATTTAAAAAGTTTTAAAAAAGTAAGAAGACTCCGATAACCTATAAATCTAGTAATGAATAACACCCAAACAGCAGAAAAATGACTGTAATTCCTAAACAGTCGGTGCAATACTTTTATAAAAGCCCTTGAATTAAAGCTGAAAGTCTGCACCTCAATCACATCTGTTCGATTTAAATCTGCTGTGGTGGTGGACAGAGATAAAGCTACAAAAACCTTTAGTCTTTGCCAGTGAAATTATGGCGCTAGCTGTCGTTTAAATAAGTTCTATTTATCATGTTGTGTATATGGTGTATATGAGAACCACCTCTGGTTAGCAGCATTATCTGCTCTCTCAGGTTGAACACTTACCACTGCTACACCCAACACTTCACTGTTATACCGGGCAACTTACCGTCATCTAATTTATTGTGCTGCTTTTACTACCTTAGTAAATGATTTTAAACTGATTTTGCTAAGTTGATTTGAATTTTTAAAATTTAACAATATATTAACAATATTATCAAATTTAAATATATTTTATTTAAGTTTATTTTATTTTACTGTACTTATTCTGATTTTTTTTTCCTTTCAAGACATTTACTTTGTCATATTGTATTTAATTTTATTATGGTGTGTACCGTTCTGCTTATTGATTCTTATTGGTAATATGCCCCCCCCCCCCC
>VVHJ01043768.1:0-11828 GCA_015107715.1 Tylochromis polylepis | reverse complement strand
TAACTATATGTTTTAGCAAAAAGGAAAGTTTTAAGCCTAATTTTAAAAGTAGAGATAGTGTCTGTCTCCTGAATCCAAACTGGAAGCTGGTTCCACAGAAGAGGGGCCTGAAAACTGAAGGCTCTGCCTCCCATTCTACTTTTAAATACTCTAGGAACAGCAAGTAAGCCTGCAGTGTGAGAGCGAATTGATCTTTTAAGTTAAGTTAAGAAATGATGGCACCTGATAATTCCATACTTTGGATATGTGGTTTGTATCATATCTATCTAATAGACTCCAGTTTGTTCATGTAAATGGAGAGTCCTCTTCACACACTAAGGTTAATTATGGAGTTCCACAGGGTTCAGTGCTAGGACCAGGTCTGTTTACATTATACATGCTTCCCTTAGGCAGTATCATCAGAAGGCATAGCAAACATTTTCACTGCCCACATGCACACAATACCCATCTTTATCTATCCACGAAGCCAGATAAGACACACCAATAAGTTAAACTGTCTCAAAAACATAAAAACCTAGATAACCTCTAATATCCTGCTTCTAAATTCAGATAAAGCTGAGCTACTGCTTACTCACTACAGCATTGCTGTGGCCTCCAGTAACACTGAGGCATCTTGGAGTATTTTTTAACTAGGATATGTCCTTCACTGTGTATACTAAACAAATATGTAGGACTGCTTTCTTGCATTTGTGCAGTGTCTCTAAAAGTAGAAACATCCTGTCAATCATTAGCAATTATTAAATTCTTGCTCTCTCCCATACAGTTTCCTTTTTGTCCTGTCTGTCTAGCTGTCTTCTCTTTCCCCAGATCTCCAGAAGGTTGTGACAGATGGCCGCCCCTCCCTGAGCCTGGTTCTGCTGGAGGTTTCTTCCTGTTAAAAGGGAGTTTTTCCTTCCACTGTAACCAAGTGCTTGCTCAAAAGGGGTTGTTTTATTGTTGGGGTTTTCTCTATATTATTGTATGGTTTTTATCCTATAATACAAAATGTCTTGAGGTGGCTTATAAATAAAATTGAGCTGAATTCAGGATTATCGAGGGCACCGAATATACAGTATTGATATGGGAATTTTACTTCTGATTTACAAAGGACAAACAAAAATAAACAGAAAAAGAAGTCTAGTCAATAAATGTCAAAACAAATCAAGCACTGAAAATTTACAATTCTTAATTTCTTTATCTGTAAGACTCAATCTTGGTGGTGACAGAGGCCATATGAAGCATCTTCCCTGCTGCATTTCTTGTCCATGAGTTCTAGACTTCAAGCAGTCACTGACTGCAAAAGATTTCCATACAAGCACTAAAAAATCCTCAAATTGAAAATCATGTTAGTTTGTCCAATTATTTCTTAAAATGGGAGACTATAAAATAATTATGTAATAATGCAATTCCTAAACAGTTATTGCAGTTCTTTGTTTTAAATCCCCTACAATCCCCTAAAGCTGAAAATCTGCACTTCAGTCATATTTTGTACACCAGCACAATGGTTTTTAAATCAAACAATTAGAAATTACAAAAATGGCATGAGTGTCCAAATATGTATAAACCAAACTGTAATTATTATTCTCTGTTCTGCAACCACAGTGTTCAAAGAACGTCTTTAAATAGAGGATAAAAGCTTATTTTCTGCACACAGTCTCGTGCAGGATGTACGCTCACTATTTAAATGCAAGCAGTTGTTATTTCCAGAACTGTAAAAGTAAGCTATTTTGAAAAGGTATTTTTCAAACAAGCAAATAAAACAGGCAAGTCCAGTGCAAAAATCTCCTGCCTCATTGAGTTACAAAGACTACAGAGAAAACTTTATTGCGCATTTTTCCTGTCACTGAAAGACTTGATAATACAGTCAATGTAAACATGGCCTCAGAGGTCAGCAAATTGGATAACATGGCTTAAATCAGCTCTGTGAAAGAAATTAGACCATGTTGCCATCATGGAAATGCATATGCTGGATGAGTTAAGACTGTCATCACTTGGTTAAAATGTGTACTGAAAACATTAAACACCCTTTATAGAAAAGCACTTAGATTGTATTAGCAAATATTAGCATCTAAATAAGTTTTAATCGTCTGTCTGACTTTTTGTTGCAATGAGGATTAAGGTTTGCTCACGATTGTTACAATAACAATGACAGCATGTTTATGTTAAGCAGTTTTATTATTCTCCGTCTTACTTACTAAAACTATTATGTCTTAGGAATGTCTGTTCATTTGGACAGTGAAATCGGACCTGAAGGATAGCACAAGATGATCTACCAAATTAATTCAGATGTCTTCATGTGGCGGAAAAGCCTAACAATTTAATCTCTTCAAATTCTAAGTAAGAATACATGATTTGTAAATGGTTTATTTTTGTACTAAATCTGCCACAGTTGAAATTTTACACTCAGTCTAAAACAGGAGAAAACAGAGCCTAGGCCCCTGTGCTAGGGAAGGTAATGCTACATGGAGTGACACTGACCTTGAATCATCTTGGCAGGTGATTCTGCTGTTGTTGGAAGTTTTTATAAAATTAGAAAACGAGATCTGTGGGATTCTGGGACTCTGTGTATCTATGGTAAGTGGACTGGTGCGTTTATAATATACTCAGTTTGAGCACTCATAGTTGCATTGAGGTTCAGTATCCCCAAGGACTGTAAGAACCAGGGTTCAGTCCACTGACCGTTCTACCATGTGAGCCACAGCCATGTATATAGAAAGCTTTTAGATACTGATAAAGCAAATATCCAAAATAAAATTAAAAAGTAAAACACTTTAGTAAAAAATGTTAGTCCCCTATTGGAGCTCTGGCTCTTTAGATTCTGTGCCTTGACTCTGCATTTTGAGTTCAGATCATGCCACAACTGTAGCTCAAGGGACTACTGTACTGAACATTCGCATTTAGTATTCTGCTCATTGTCTTCTCTCTCGCGCTCTCTTTCTTTTCATTTTTTTTCTTTTAATCTGAATTGACCACATTTTAACATGAGGATAGAATTAGAATAGAACAGAGGGTATAATTTGAAAAGAGATTTACAACCATTAAAACAACATCAAGCATCAAAGATATGATCATGGACTCTCTGTGGATTAAAAAGATGTAGTATACAGTATATTTGTATTTATAATTTTATAATTTATATTTATTTATAATTACATGTCTTCAAAGTTTTCATTTATATACTTATAACGGTGGACTGTTAAAAGGCTGGGGGGAAAAAAGGCCCATGCAGCAGTGCCAAAAACTGCAGTTTTTCTAGGTGCCACTGGAGTCTGGAGACATAGACTCCAATGTTAAAATGCACAACTTTAAAGCATTAAAGAGCTTTTTATATTGTTATATTATAACTTGGTACAGAATGTGGTTTTGGCTTCTCTGGATAGTTTCTTTGACAGGAATACAAGTGCCCAAACATCCATATTGACAACATCTTAAGGAAGCTGTAAAGTAAAATCCTTGAGTGCTGGCAGCCGTGGCCAGTGCAGTGTCTCCTGGGGGAGCAGCATCAGCAGACTGATTAAACTAATCAGGAAGACCAGCTCTGTGATTGGCTGTAAACTGGACACATTTGATGCTGTGGTAAAGATGATGTTGTCCATCATAGATGGACAAGCAGCACAGCACCTTCTCTAACAGACTGATTCAACACTGCTGCCCCAGTACAAATATTTCATACTTTACATAATAACTTTGTACAATGCAACACATCACTCTGTCTGAATTATCTGTTCTATGTTGGATTTCAACCCTGCATCAACACAGCACTTAAAACAAAAAGGCAAATTATTAAGGTGGACTTCCCTTAATGTTTGTCAGTTTGCATAGGTATTTGTCAGTGCAGCGCCTATGCAGTGGGGTATGAAATCTATGTAAACATGCACGTGCAAAAAAAACCCAACCCATCGTGACATTCTCCGTAGGCTGAATGCTGATTGGTTGAAAAGCGTGCTGGAATAGGAAATATCAAAGCATGATAGTCCATGAAAAATGTCACATCCTGCAACAAAGCCTTGATAGGAAGGGTATCTCTAAAGAAATGTTCCATTTACTTACAGTGTTTGTTGGCTTTGAAACTGATGGCACAGTCCACTATGTGCAGCCACACTCAGGTACACTATAGGGACAAAATTACTGGGCCACACTGCTTAATCTCTGAATTCAGGTATTTTCAGTCTCATTGCCACAGTGTCGTGGTCTGGGCAGGTTCGGGATTTTGTTTTCTTTTTTCCTTCCCTCACTCTCCACCAGATCATTTCGCCTCCCTCTGTGGTAATTAGGCTCACCATGTTTACCTGGATTTCAAGTTTCCTGCATTTATTAACTTCATGTTTCTCTCTGCTTACCATTCAGTACTCATCTGGATTAACAGCTTTCTGCAAAATCTCCTCTTGGGCCACCATCCAGTTTCCTACAACCTTTTGAAACTGGTCTCAGTGTGACGTGTCTGACCTTTGTTGAATAAGACACACAGGTGTATAAAGTCAAGCACCTGGTCATTGTAGTCTGCATTTGCAAACATTTGTGGACGAATGGTTCATTCTAATGAGCTCAGTGAATTAGAATGTGGTAATCTAATAGGATGTCACTGTTGCAACAAGTCAGTTTGTGAAATTTCTTCCCTCCTGGATAAACTGTAAGAGGTATTATTGCTAAGAGGAAGCATTTAGTCATTTACATCATCACAGCCATGAAGTGTGATGATGTAAAGCTTCAGAGTGCATGCCATGTGCATGGTGCATAAGTCACCTAAGCTCTGCTGACTCAGTAATGACAGAGTTCCAAAGCTCCTTGGTGTTACCATCAGCACAGCTTCATGACACAGGGTTCCATGAGCAGATCCTGTAGGTATAATGTTAACGTGAAACCTGACCTATATAAGGTTAATCATGTTCACTCATTTATTGATTCGGTTGTCATTTTTTAACTAAAGTTGCTCTCTGAAGTCTGGAGATTTACAGAGATGTGAGCAAAAGAGGGCTGACATGCTGCACATGGTTCCTCCACAGGAAACCAGACAAACAGCTTAGAAATCTGTTATCGAAGCAAAATGTTTCAGCTGTACCAGTAAAAACACACGTAAAGAGAAAATGAGAGAGATCGAGACTTAAACTTTCTTCATCGAAATCCTGTTTATTTGTGAAACAGGCTGACTGTGAATTAAGACAACGATTCCTACAGAACTTTCCTTTTTTTCCCCACACAAAGCCTGTAAAAATGTATAACATTTACAGGACCTAATACATTTTTAATAAATGAAAACAGAACACATTTCTCTAATTTTACTACATTTGTTTTTCAGAAATGGTCATACAAATACTCAGGTGTACACTTTATATACTGGTTTTCCTCAAAAACAATGACATTTGTAGCACACATTGTGAGCCACTGTATGATGTGTGCACAGGCAGGAGCTAGAATGCTTTACAAGTTGCCATGAATTATTCAGTATCGAAGTTCAGTGATTACTGGTATTTGATTTATCTAATAGCCTGTGGTGGGTCAACATGAGTTAGTCAAAGACAGAGAGTATGTCTGCTTTAGTCTCAAAAAACATTTAATGCAAATATATGAATATATGAGTATATGAATATTTCATCCTGGTAACTGTGCTCCGATGTGGCAGCGTGCCAGTGTGCAAAACCAGCCATCTGGCATATTTCAGAGAAAGACTTTGTCTTCATCAGGCAGCATGTCCCCGGCTCCATCATTTTCACTTTTACTCCATTACGTTCAGTGCTGTTAAATGTCACTGTCGAGGAGGTTAACAGATGATTTTAGTTACACTACTCCCTCCAGCAGAAACGCACACACCACCACCATCCCATCACATCAAAAGCAAACTCATGCTTTACTAATCATCTCAGCATTCTCTCGCTCTGCCTCTCACCCCACTTGTAGTGTAGGATTGATATCTGATTATGTTGGGTCACTCATCCAGATGGACCCACATTCAGATTGCCCAACCACCCCGCCCTACATCACACCTGACCCCTGACCTCCTGTAGAGTTGCCGTGGAAACCTGTTCCATAGAGATGAGAAGGGAGGGTAAAAAGAACTCAGTAAGAGGAAGGAGGAGGAGGAGGAGGAGGAGGGGAGATATCCATGTTTCGTATTCTAGGCCCATCTCATGGGTGGTTGATCTCCATGAATACAGAGAGAGTTGGCCATGAACGTCATCCAGCACCCCCACCCCCTTCTATATCTTTTCTGTCTCCTTTCTTGGGTGCTCCACCTCTCTTCTACTCCTCTTTTACTCCTGTCTGTTCTTCCTCTGTGTCTCTCTTTTCTCTGCTCTGGTGCCAGACAGATGGTTCAGACAACAAACATTTGATGTTCGAAGAGCCACCCCGACAACCCTAATAAATAAACAGGAGGAAACTGGAGATTTTTGGAAATAAGACATGCTCTTTGTGAGTACAGATGCACTCATTCTTGTATGTATACACAATGAGGCTGCTTTTTTCAGTTTTGACATTGCCAAAATTCTGGTTTCATAACATTTGTACACAGATATACATTTAAGCATTAATGAATTACAGTGCAACTGGAAAGTATTAACAGTCTTCCATTTGTTCCACATTTTGTCATGTTGCAGCCTTATTTCTAAAAGTGATTCATTTTATCTTTCATCTCAAAATGCTACACACAATACCTTTACATTTTGGGGTGGCTGTAGCTCAGGTGGCACAGCAGGTCACCAACTAGCTGGAAGGTTGGTGGCTTGAGCCCAGTCTGCATGTCAAATATCCTTGGGCAAGATACTAACCCCATGTTGCTCTCCAATGCATCCATCAGAGTATGAATGCATGTGAATGTTAGATATAAAAAGAGTGCTTGTGCAAATGGGTGTGAATGGGCAAGTTGTGTAAAGCGCTTTGAGTGCTCAGATAGAGTAGGAAAGCGCTATATAAGAACCAGTCCATTCACCATTTACCAATACCCCATAATGAAGAAGCAAAACAAAACAGTTTTCTTGGAAATTTGTTAAAAATAAAAAACAGACATAACATTTTGAATATCTCTTCAGAGATCTGATGATGGTTGTGCACTAACACTGCATCCAACTTGTTGGAGCTTGAGAGGGTCTGCAAAAAAGAATGAGCAAACTGCCAAAAATAGGTGTGCCAAGCTTTAAACATCGTACTCAAAAGGACTCGAGGCTGTAAGTGCTGCAAAAAGTGCTTCAACGAAGTCGAACAAGGCTGTGAATATTTTGTACATGTTCTAATTTTGTTTTTTATTTTTGTGGCACATCAGGACTGTTGGACTGGTCGCTCTTTGTTTAGATCACAGGTCACAAACTGATGGTGGTCTTTAGTATAAATTGCTTAAATCCACATGTTTAATGACTTTATATTTGCTAGGTACTGTACATAGTCACCATACAGTAGATGCACACTTCCCAAGCTAGCTAGAGTCCAAATATTGCCAACAGAGCAGTCCACTCTGATTAAGCGCTTCTGTTGCTCTTTACAGTTGGTGTTTTGATTGGAACTCGTCTACAAACATCATTTCAAGGAGACAGGGCTGGTCCTACAGCAGTTTATAGGTGCCCCCTCTCTGCAAGCAAGTATTGATACGGTATCACTGCATACACATGCATGCTAGTTTACATCTTCAGATAAAATTGATCATGTCTGAAATGCTTCATTCCAGACTTCTGAGCATGTCACTGTAAATTGCAATTACATTTAATATTTTGTCATGCATGTATTTACATTATATTGCTATGTAAACTCAACACAAATTCACTGTGTAAATGAACCAATTAAACGATCCAGCGACATTGCTTCATGTTTATTTATTCTGGAACTGCTTTGAAGAGAAGAGGAGAGATGAGAGAAACGCTGGATGATGATGATGATGATGATGCCGGATTATCAAAACTGTATGTAATGGAACATAACATACAACCTTTGTCATGTCTCCCAGCTTGAAAAGATTGTGGTTCTGTCTACTCATACATTTTGTTACACAGACAACTGAAGGAACAGTTACCTACAGGGAAACCACAAAGAAAACCTCAATTTTTTAGTGTACAAACAGTAATTAGAAAACAAGAAACTACTAATTTTACAGTATTGGGCCCTAAAAACAGATTCACTCCATCTGAATTACAAGACTTTGTGGGTTAAAACAGGAACTGACTAACTGACTGGTTGTTGAGCAGATGAAAGGGCCCAAATACAGCTCTGGTGAGCAGTTTGGAACAACAGCTACATAACACAAAGTTCAAAAGGGAAAAATCAACACAGAAATGTAGAAAACAGCATATGAGACACACAGGGAACACACAGGCGGTCTGATAAGAATACCTTTACACAGGGCTGACTGTAAAACAAGACAGTTGGGAACAACCAGGGAATCAGATGGCACACAAAGCAAGGACGTCAAGGCACGGGACACCTGCAGTATGATGTTCTTTTGCAGTACTATGCTGAAGATTACAGTGTTAGGGCAGGCTATAGCGTTCATGGTCAATGTTAGGATACATCAGGGGTAGCACACATCAATTTAAGGTGATGATTCACTCACAAAATTCTTTATAGTAGCTTTATAATGTCCAGGGCTTTGGAAATTAGCTGTATAGCTTATTAAAATCTGCATATATCTCATTAAATGTAGCTGGCTGAATCTACAAAGGACCGTGAATGTTGGAGTAGCAGAATAGGTCAGTTAAGGAATCTTAAGGCTCCTCCACCTGCCAAATCCCACTTTAACCACTGCTCATAATTAACTTTAATGTCCACAGATTTGCTTGCGTTTTGGTTTTCTAGTAACTGAATGTTGTTTTGCACAGTTGCTGACTTTTAATCCATCAGCACCTGAATTGTGCGAGGGTACGGGCAGACTGGAGCTGGCTTTGTGTTTGTTTTGTTTCGTGTTTTTCTCTGCAGGCTCGTGGGGTCTGCTGCAGGTGAGCTGCTCATCCACCTTTCTCACTCACTGTGTTCATAGACCTCTCTGCACTGAATCATACTTGTTATTAATCTCTGTCTCTCTTCCACAGCATGTCTTTATCCTGTCTTCCTTCTCTCACCCCAACCGGTCGCAGCAGATGGCCGCCCCTCCCTGAGCCTGGCTCTGCCGGAGGTTTCTTCCTGTTAAAAGGGAGTTTTTCTTTCCCACTGTCGTCAAAGCGCTTGCTCATAGGGGGTCATATGATTGTTGGGTTTTTCCTCTATATGTATTACCGTAGGGTCTACCTTACAATATAAAGTGCCTTGAGGTGACTGTTGTTGTGATTTGGCGCTGTATGAATAAAACTGAATTGAACTGAACTGTGTCACATCACCCTTGTTAAGACGGCATACTTAATAGACAATCGGTGAGGCAGTTCTCTGCCAGAACAAAAGTGTCCTTTGTTAATAACTCTGTGTTCTGTGCCTTTAGCTAGTATTCTCTTTGTGAATTTTCCAGTTGCCTGATTCTTCTGGCTCCTGCATGCATTCTTGGACCTGTTGAAGAACTACTCCTGCTAACTCTTGACTCCTCTGTTACCGCTACTCACCTACCTGCCCGTTCTCCTGCCTCCCTCAGCTACCCTCCGCGAAACATTGTGACAAGTAAGTGTATGAGTCCATGCTCCCCTCCCTTATCATGTTATTAATTTTAGGCTCCCTCTTTTTCAGATTCAGTCATGAAAGCCTTACTGCTCCAGTCATGTTTTTTTAATTAACTTTTTTGTAAAATAAAGTTTGCTCCACTTTTGCTCTCTGGTCTGAGTGTATATGACACAAAAACTTACAATTACCAGAGAGTAAATCATTTCTTTGTAGCACCATGTTAAACATTTTTGAAAAAAATCCTTTTTTAAATCCTATAACTGATTAAGACCTGTTATAGTTAGAAAACCACAAGACCTTTTATTTGTAATTTCCCAGCTTCATTTTATTGTACGTTAACATGCCAGTTGACCATCAAGGCTCCACTGAGAGGCCTGCTCTTTTTTACATGTACTTTTTGCATGAAGAAGAAAGATGGCTCTCAGATGTGGGTGAGTTGCTCCAGTTTCTGTGGGATGCACAAACACAGTTGAATATAAGGCCAGAAACTGCTTATCATATGATATCAATTACTCCCCAACTCCCCACCCCTAAAAACACACACACCCACCCAAATTTAAAGTTGCATGGGTTGTCTTTAACACAGCAGGATAAAGTCTCTGTAAAGATGAAGCATGTTCTACTCTACTAATGCTTCAACACAAAAGAAACCAACCTGTTTAAATATTTATTGTGTCTTTCTCTTACACACACACATACACACACATACATATAGGCTAGCAGTAACAGAGAAGTGTTGACAGCAGCCTCCTCAGTAAATATTGGATTTAGCCAAGCAGGCTCAGTCTAATCTCCCAGCATGCACTCGGCTGATGCTCAATTCTCCAGTTGAACAGCTTTGCTGGGAGTTATTTGGTAAACAGCTCTCATATGTTCTGCTATGTTGCAATCCAGACAGATACATGTATAACTCAGCCAAAGACTGAAGCCAGCAACTTCCACTTTCTCCAGCCCAGAAAATACTATACAGCATGTTATGTTTAGTAACACTAGAGTTTACTAAATTCATATCTTATCAATGCAGTGTAGCCCGAAATGTTTTGTACATGACAGGATTACTGCCGACTAACGTGAGCCTGGCAGCCTGAGAATTTGAATATGCAGGATGACTTAATGGATGACTTGAGTAAATCCCACTGCAACATAAGGACACCCTGCACTGAAGTGGCATTTTTTTTTACCAACTTTCTATAATTTCTATAATACGAGCCACAGTCACTCATTTATTCCGCTTAATTTTATGCATGCATGTGCAGTTTGGTGTTCAGTATCTAAAGGAAGGACATTTCAGCATACGGACAGGAGGAGTTAGAGATAGAAGTACCAAAATGTCAATGAGATGACCTGTTCTACTTTCTCAGCCAAAGCTGTATTATATCTGTATTTATTATTAGTGTTTGTCATGAGCAGTGTTGGTCAAGTATCTTAAAAATAGTCATTAGTTACTAATTACCGATTACTTCTCCAAGAAAGTAATCCTGTTACTTTAGTGATTACTTATTTTCAGAAGTAATTAGTTACTTTATTACTTAGTTACTTTTTGAAAACATGATACACAACCTGAATATGTTATAAAGCAATAGACCTTTCAGCCCAATTCTATTTTTTCTGCATAATCCATCATATAAAATTGAATCAAATGAAAAAGTCTCTTTTTAAAATTTGTTTTATTAGTTTTAATCTTTTAACTTTAGGCACATTGCATCAAGCAGAAATTTAATTATAAGCAACACTCTCTGACTGGAGGAAACGTGTTTAACATTTAAACCTATTTTCTGCCTATTCCAGCATATAAAATAAAATAATTTTTTGTATTTACACTCACTATTTCAAATAGATGCAAGTAAAACACAGTAAAAACTAATTAAAATCAAAGATTCAGCAGCACTAAATCTATTGTCACCTGTTTAGCAGGAGTGGGGCCGTCGGAGGTTTGCCCGGTGCCGCAGCGGTCATGTCAGTGGGGGGATCCGGGGGTCTCTCTGTGAATTTCACATTCCCGTGGCAGCGTGCTAGGTGTCTGCTCAGATTTGAAGTTTAATTTTTCGCTGTAGAAAGAAGTTTTCTTCCCACGCAGAGAGTACAGCGGACGCTGATGTTTTTGTCACTTTTTACGGAATCAAACTCAAAGTAATGTCCGTACTAAGCTTTAAACGCTCTATGGTCGTACTCTCTCCCACGCTCCATATTAGCCATTGTTGCTCTGCACACGTCACGTCGCTGCCACAGACGTCGCACGCTCGTACGTCATTGTCATGAGACACTCTCACAAACAAAATCATGGT
>VVHJ01043755.1:1171-13214 GCA_015107715.1 Tylochromis polylepis | reverse complement strand
AACATGAATAAAACATTATTTTGAATAAATCACTACATATGTCTCTGCACTGAAAGCGTTAATGAATATAATTATAATAGTGAAGCAGTGCTGAAGTACATTTATAAAATAATATAGTTAAAATATTTGACTTTATCTAAAAATAAACCAAGGCAGTATCTTAGCGCAGCAGTGGTATAAGTAAGCCCTTGGATCCTTTAACAGAAGACAAAATGTCATTTCACATAACAGTGGTAAGAAATATTAGCAGCGTCTGCAATCAGTTTGGTTCACTGCGTGTTGTACTCGTATGACTATGCATGTGACAAATAAAGAATCTTGAATCATGGACGTACAGTAGCACTGGCCCTTTCTGGCATATCTACACTGATGACTTGGTACAGATTATGAAAGTAGGTCTAGGTTAAACTATGAAAGATGCACAATGGTAACCTTAAGCTGGGGAAAGTCAGAAGAGCCTTTCAGTTTTTTGGTTATTAAACTCTTGAGTCTTCTCTCTGTCTATTCACAGCTTCCTATTGTGTTTTAATTTCGCCCCATCTATTAAGAGTTACTAATCCTATATAGAGTTTCTTCAGTTCCTAATCCCTTTATTTATGAAGGTGGGAATCATATAATGACATATGATCTAATTTTTAAATCTGGTTAAAATGTTATTTTAGCTTAAATACCTTTATGAAAAGTATCCATGGCAATGCAGCAGAGGTGGCACAGGACCTCTGCTGCAGACCTTTTCCCTACTTTGTCTTACCGTATATAAACCTTTTGCCTGTCACTTTGGTCCACACTGAATCACCTTTACATCTATGAGATCAGTTTTTGTAAATAATTAATTAAGTTTAAAGTGGGATTTGTCAGATGGGAGCAGTTGCGAATATGACATGTATATAAAAAAAAATCACATAATAATTTGAATTGTGAACTGCAGTAGATTTTTGGACTGGCTGTGATCAGCCTGCTTTTTCTGGATTTGATTGTGGTTCAACCAAATTGTGTTTGATCCTGGTCGTGTCAGGAACGTCAACTGGTGTAAAAATGTTGTCAAGTCAAACATGTGTAGCTACCCACTGTGGGTTGGCTGCTCATAACTGCTTCAAATCCTGTAGCCAGTCAGTATACATAAACTTCATATTGCTTACTGCTAACCTTCGCCTAACCTAGTAGTAGCCATTCATTATTCACCATTCACCGTAGCCCATTACCTTGAATTTGATCAAAATACTGCAAACTATCCATTTTAGCCAGCACTTAAAACATTTAAAATGTCCTGTATATCACAAATTTAATTTGATGTACATTTATTGTATAGATAAAAAAAAAAAATCTAACAAGAATTAGAACATAACATTTCAGCTTTAAATTTCCAGTTTATCAAAGACAACTTACTGAGCAGCCCTTACCTCTTAAAATCTTCTTTCATCTTGCCCTCCTGTCCTCTCGTACGACTTTCTTCATCTCTGAGAGTGAAGTTGTAACACACACATTAAGATCTTACTGTAACTGTGTCCACACAGTGCATCTACACTGACTGTGGTACCCTGACATTCCCTAACTGTTGTTTTGGCAACAATATGAGGAGCTGAAGGAGTTCTCAGAGTCTGCACTACAAGGTACCTTTGTGCCTTTATCAGCAATACCTGGACTCTCCATTCCAGTTATTAGAGCTTTTTCAGAGAATGCTACAAGTTAGGTACAAGAGATTTCCAGTCTCCATGTTACTATATAGTAATATAGTAGCTGGTATGTGTATGCTACGTGAAGAGTTCATTTAAAATGTGTTTTTGGCTGCAGGCCCACATAATGAACAAAACTCAGGCCTAATGTTGATTTTTCCAATGTTTCTGGAATGTTTTAAGTTGTCCAATTGCACTAAAACACACAGCTACAATTACCCAGAACTATATTCTAAGATAGAATGGAATAGAATAGCCCTTTATTGTCATTGTACATGTACAATGACATTGTGGGTGCTCCACACCAACTGTGCAGGAATAAAATATAAATAGTAAGATCATACAGTGTTTACTGTATCTCGCCTTCTTCTGAGCCTCTTCCAAAAACATCTCGTCAATCCTTTTCTGGTTATGACAAGTTGCTTTCTCTCACTTTTGATTTTCCGTAGTACTGTATGTCATGCTATTTCACTTTGTATTTGTGCCTGGCAGCAGCTGTTGACAAGTAACTTGCAGCTCAAAATACCAGTGACTAGAAACAGTACAGACCTTTATACCTCATGTGAATCAATTACTGACACCAACTTGTAATTCAACAAACACTCTCTTTGGCATGTCAGTAAATACATTTTTTTTTTTAAAAAAACGTTTTGTTTTTTTCTTTCTTGTGATTTGATTTTCTTTGAGAAAATGTTAACACTCTTATTTGGTTTTAGACTACTTGAGTATTTAGTATACTGGTTAGTCTGACAGAAGATGTTTTTATTGTTAAACATCACAATGACATCATATTCAGATTCCACTTTGAATAAAAGAAATTCTTGTTTTACAAGTTTTCTTATTCTTTTCCATTTATCTTTGCCGTCATTGATTTCTATATCTAGATACCACAAGTTTGTTTTGGGTTTTTTTGGCTACATTATACATGCTGTTTATAAACCTAAAGCAAAGAGTGTCCTATTATTTTGTCTTAGATGTAACTGAATAAATTTATCTAAAGTATTAACATGCAAACCTAAAACAAACCCTATTATGTTTCTTGGAGACCAAACACAGAGTATTGTATTCAGCATTGCAACAACCATTTAAATATGAAAGCTGAAACTAATTATTCAAGAACTGCTAAAACTTAGTGTACATAAACTTCACAAGACTGCAACGATCTTAAGACTGTCAAGTATCTTTACCTTTATTTTCTTTAAAAACTTTACAAGAAAGTGTTTCTTGTCTTCAAGTAGAAAACATGTCATTAGAAACAGGCTTACAGTATACTAGAGAAAATGAGAAATGGGTGAACCACAGTCTATAACATTAAGTTACAAGTTGTCTCTATACTCACATCCACTGTGAACAGTGTGAGTCATTAGCGTGCAGTCAAAGAACATACAGTAAAGACTGTAACATTTTAATCTGCAACCTGTTCATCAACAAAGACAGGAATTCTCTGTATCTCTGAAAATCTCCTTTTCTAACTGACATCATAAAGTTCCCCATAAGGTCATAATATTTGTCCCCAGCTGGAAACCTGCGGGTGTGTTCCCCACGTGATGTTAGAAAAAACTGGTACTACGTTTGTGTTCTGCCATTAGAGGCTTAATCATAGTGAAACTAAACATAACAGAAAACATTTATTCATCATCATCATCATCGTCGTCATCATCATCGTCGTCATCGTCGTCGTCGTCGTCGTCATCGTCATCATCATCATCATCAGGATCAATCTTTCCAGAGAGAACATCCTCAATCCACTTTTCGAGCTCGTCGGCTGTTGGCATGTCATCGTCATCATCCATTTCCATCCACACACTGTCAGCCTGCCAGTGACAGACGTGAATACATTCAAAAGAAAAATTCATATCTATGCATATCGGCCCTACATGGCGACTGATTTCCTGTAGGACAATATGGCAGTTATGTGTTAATGGCATGTGCTCACCACACACATTAGACAACAAAGGAACCACAAAGTCTTCCCTCCCTTTCATACAGATTGTCTTCAGGGTTGATTTGACCACCTGTTAACAGTTGCAGGTGTGGAAGCACTGGATGGGCAAGTTTCCCTCTCCTTTAACTTGTTTCTTGGTCTCCTCTACTACCCTCAACCCTATTTGGTCGTTAGCAAGTGCCAAGAAGTGACTCAAAATGGCAAATTTACAAACTGTGCAACTAAACAAATAGCTGACTATTGAGCTCCATTAAGAACCTGATTCATGTAAGACCTCATCAGGATTGTTGTACTTTTGTCACATTTGATACATTGTTGTTAGAAGATAGCAATTATAGTTACTTTAAGATGTCAAAGTGCTTTAATCTTTCAGAGACTGTTTGGCAATGGCATCAACAAACAGACCATGGTGATGAGAAAATATTGTTAAACAATTAGAAATGAGCCTGGATGGATGGCTGGGTAGTTACACATGAATTTTAGGGTTTTGCTCTCTTTTGATTATCACAGCATGAGGTAATGACAATTTGATTATCTCACACTGTACAGATAACCTTTTTTTATGGGTTAGGAGAAAGTTTGCTTACATCCTCAACATCAACTACACCAATGTGAGGCGAAGCAAGGTCAATGCGGAAGGTTTTTTCCCAGTATGGAACCAGCTGAAACGAGAAACAGACAAAAGGAAAAGAAAAGAAAGCATTAGATAGAGACTTTTTTTTATCACTAGGATAATTTTAATCCTGTAAGTAAATTAAATAAAGGTATTACCAAGAACACAAATAATTTCCAATTCAGTAAATATGCACTTTGATTGAGAAAAAATCATACCAGAGGGAATTTATCGGGATCAATCCAGATGATGCTGAGGTTAGGGTTATCAGTATTTTCACGTGCCACTTCCTTGAGAATCTCCAGGAATTCAAAGCCATCTAGGGATTAATAAAAAGGTCAGCTATTGTACCAGTGACACTGAAGTACGAGGTTCATTTATGAACTTCGCACTGATTTAATTCATGAGCCATTTCCTCTCAGCCGTCCTGTGCTGGTGTGTTGGATTAGAACTGAAAAAAAGGTGCTTAGGAGTCTGAACAGAGCTCCGCCAGCTGCAGCCACTAACCCAAGCCCTTATCCACCTTTCCACGTTTCCACCTTCTAGCCAAAGCCCTAGCCTCTTCTTTCCTGTTGCCAGCCCAGCATTTTTCCTCTGCCTCAGTGTGTCCACCTCAGTTCACCTGTTTAGTCCTGACACTAAGGCAGAAAATCACCTGGGTCATCCTCCTCAGCGAAGGCAACAATGTGTTCTCCATCAATGTCATCCTCCTGTGAGTACAAATAAGGAGGTCAATGAAAGCATTTCGAATATTTATGCTCTAAAATGACAACAGAAGTAACTGAATATGATCAATTCAATGTTTTGGTTTTTTTTTTCATTAATTACAAAGTAATCTCAGATCTCTTACCCAGATCTCATACATGCTGTGAGGCTCAAGTTTCCTCAGAGTGGGCCTGAAACATAAAACAATCCCAAAGTTTATAAATATAAAAGTGTTTTTTTATTCCCAGTTCAACATAAAAAAATAACAAGAATATTTTGTCATCTATCACGTATATGGATAACATCGTGCTGTATTAAAACATGATCCCATTTAAATATTTTATGTTTATGGCTAACAACGGATTTTTCCACAAGATCATGCATATTCTAGCACAACAACTGCTTTAAAAGTTACTAACAACAACAGTTCAGGGCTGGAGAGTAATAGGAGCTACCACTAGATGGAACTGCTACATTAGTGTACAGCATGAGGACAAAACTACATTATACTACACATAAAACCACACACAAACACACACACACACACACACACACATGCAATTTGCTGCTGTAACAATATGTTTTTATTTTATTTTGTTTATATCTCTTGGTCCTCTCTGTGAAACCCAATTTAAAAACCTTGGAAACACACAAACAGCCGCTTATATTCTTCAGCTAGTTATGTCAGTATCCCACCTATCATGCTGCTCAATGAATTCAACAAGCTCAGACTCGATGTAGGGCTTTCCTGGAATAGGGATAGGTTCATCCATAAATGGCTCATAGAAATCAACCTCATTGATCTTCAGTTTCAGCTTCTTGGCAATCTGAAGGAAAAGAAAAACCAATGAACTAAGGTAGAAAAAAAGTAGCACAGCAGTAATTTTTAAATGTAAATGCATACTATAAAATATATGGTACCAAGCTCAATGATATAACCTTAGCATTTGAAATTAAAATCGTTAAAATGTCACAATGTAATAGAAATACTCAATCAGGCATTTTAAACCTTGGGGTCAAATGTGGCATAGAATTTGACAAAAGGGTGGAACTCCTCAGCAGCATCTTTATACTCGGTGAAATCTGGATGGTAAAGACAAAAGAAAAGAAAAATTCACATTTTCCAAGTTCACAAAAGCAGTAGTACATATTAATTGGTTAGGCTCTTTTTGAAACTCAGCCTTTAAGTCTTCATTTTTAACGTACGAGAAGATTTTTCACTCTTGAAGTAGCCGACAAGCCTGATGACCTCATCCATGTTGTAGAAACCCTTAAGCTCATGGTCGTTGCCAATGATCTCCACAGGGTCTTCAATCACCTGACAAAACAACAATAAAATGATGTAACTGTAAGTTCAGCTTATTAGCATCTTGAAGTTGGATAGAACAATGAATAATTAACATACATTTAACAAGCTTTTTCAAAGAAAACCGAACTGACAACAACTAAATTGACACGCGTGTACAACAGGTGCAACCTATCGCAAAAAGTCTGAAGTTCACTGCAGTTGAATTTAAACATCCCCAATGACCGACAAGAATTTACTCACATCATAAAGAAACTCAACCAGGGTGTCGGCGGCCAGCTCTCCATCGTACTCAATAATCTCATTATCAGCAAAGATGTAGATACTCTCCACTTCATCCAGACCTGGTGCAAGAAGAGTGTTTCATGATAATAATAATATTTAATTTCATAGATTTTTAACTCACATTTATTTTTGCTCTGGTGCACAGCTGGAGCAATACTGTCAGTTATTAAATAGGGCAGTGGTTAGGTGCTCTAATATAACAAAAGCTTTTTTTTTAATAAAAAAAGAATAAATTTTAAATATCTGTTTTATCTTATCTTTTTTTCTGCTCTAAAGTTCAAACAGCTGTAGTTTATGATAGATAGAAAGTACTATAAACAATTTGGAGGACAAGCCTACATAGGTGTAGTTCTGCTGATATAGTGGCCACTAGATATATATTCTGATCATTTCTATGTGCACTGTTGCAGATATATACATTGATTAACAGTGATTAACTATAAGCAAAATAGTGTAACATACAATACAGAAAATACTGTTGTCACTCCTGATTTTGGTCTTGTCTGTTTTTAGTCTTATAGTCACAGTAATGGAATTTTTATTACTTCAACATTTTACATCTGTTATTATAGCAGTCAATAGTCAGAAGCTGTGATGTTGTTACGCAACACTTGAGTGCAGGGTTCTGTCATACTATTGTCCATGTCAGACCTCACCAACCATCAGCTTTTAGACATGTATAGTTTCCCATACAAAGAAATTCAATTTTAACATTTAAAAAATAAAAAAAAACCAAAAAACCCCCAAATCATCATTAGTCATCAGATTTTTTTGTTTAGCCATTTTTTGCTTGTCAAATATATTCCCTCACAGATTAACAGATTCAACAAACATAATGCTACATGAAAAAAGGAAAAGAAAACAAAATAAAGGCCTATTTTTGTTTCTTTGATATTTTTGTCTGATTTTATGAAAACTGGATAGTGTTTTAGTGCCTCATAGAATTAGAAAACTGATGAGAGTTTTAGCACTTTCTCTGCACATAAAGCGAAAGCATGCGGAATGACCGTGAGAAAAGTGGTGGGATTTGATAGATTTGCATTGATCCAAAGAGCAAAGTTTTTCCAGCAATGTTTCTGTCATGCTCACCAAGCTTCTTGGCAACAGCAGCATCCTTCTTTTCATCCACCAAGCCAAACCCAATGTCCTCATCATCGAGATCATCCAGAACTTGGGCTGCAAGCTATACAAAGTGATAGACACAGAGAGAAATGAGTTGAGCATGTGGAGGGGGATGGAAAAGAGGCAAATAAAGTGCATGTTGTATTTACTGTCATACCTAGCCTGATTATGCCTCAGACCGATATTTGTGATTCATTGCTCTGACAATGGTGGGCATTTTTTAATCTCTGAACACCACTGAAAACAGATTTTTGATTTCATTTACACAAGTAAACCTTTGGCATTTCATCTCATTTTCAAGGCTTAAAGGCCAAAGCTTTGGATTGCTGCCTTGCACTTTCTCAATCTCAGTGAAACCAAAGCCAACAATTGACAGCCCTCATGGCTGGCAAGAGAAGAGGAACGACAGCAGGCTTTCCAGAAGAACAAGAGAGGCAGAACTTGAGCCATCTACGTCAAGGATAAGATACGTTGCAACAGGTGTGGTGGAAATAAGAGAAGCTCATATTTAGTGAACATATACATGCACATACATATTTAAACAAACTGTAAACATAGAGCTTATTCTTTTCTTCACACATGATCAGAAACCATTTTAAACATATACACTTTTCAAATTTTACTCACTTCTTATTTTTTTTATTACATTCCCTAGTACTTGCATAGCATAACATGATGATCGACCCTTTAAATATAAAGTTGCACTTTGAAGTGAGTTAAAAGCATAATACAGCAGCCTGCAAAGCAGCATTGCAAAATGGGTAGCATTCATACGTGACAAAATGCTCCAAAGCACCAGCAGTAAGAGCCATAAACTGTGGAAAGCATCTCCTACTCCACTTTAGAGATAATCTTTAATGCCATCCATTCTTTTGTTTTCCCAAGTTAAGACTGAGTAGCTTATGTCTGAGTTGACTTTTTATTCAAGGCTAATTTCTCCCAAATCAGTAAAAACAAAAACACTTGTGCAGTCTTTCTTTGTCTATGGAGTCTAAGAAGTAGCTTCTACAAGCCGGATTAGCCCAGAACAAAAACTCCACAGCACTGCGTTATGTTTTAGCCACTTTATTTTACACAGTTTATACTGAGATGGTTTATTGTTATAAATATTGAGGAAATGCAGCATGGTGCAATTTCCCAGGCATTAAGCTAGGCTAAGCTAGTCACCTGCTAGCAAAAACGCGATACAATGGTACTGACCCTTATCTCTTTAAAAGCAATTATCATCTCAAAATGCATTATTTTCTTTAAGAAATACATTTCTTTGACTTATTCTCCACCAATGAACAATGGAAGAAGATAAAATGTGATTTGTGTTAAATAAAGCCTCAGCTGCATACCTCACTGTTAGGTGTTTTCTTTTTAAATTATTTTAAAGTACAGTTCATTAGATATTAATTTTAAAATGTTCTCAGTAAACTAAATACTATAAACAGTTGTATAAAAAAAATTGGACAACATCTTTTTTTCTTTTTTTTTTTAATGATTTGGGTGAAGTAGTCCCTTGTCATTGCTGATGGCTGCATTGCTGTATGGATAAATAGGTAGGAGAATGGATGGACGTGTTAGAGTTTAATTAAAAGATCAAGCTTTTTCAAAGAGTATACACTTACTTTTCAGAAACGTGAAGTTAAACTTGCACAGCCCAAGCTGCTGCTGCTGCTGCTGGACTTTGAAAGCAGTTCAGTCTTTTTTGGTCTGTGGTGCATGTTGTAACGTCACATGATCAGTCAACCAGTGGAAGAATTGGAACAATCAGCAGATACTTCAGCAGCAGAGAAATCCTTTTTTCACAGCCCAGCTTTGAAACACTTGACACAAGAGGCAGACCTTAACATACCTGATAGATAAATGCTGCTTGACTTGTGATCGACTGCAAAAAGAAGTAATACTTTAGGGGAATGCACAGTGTCTTGGTTTACACCAAATTGGAAAGGCCCTCACTGCAAACAAAAAGCTTACACTGAGATTATACAAAGGACTATCATTACCTGAGGACTTCATGCACAAATGTACTCCAAGTACTGAAATTTACACCCTGCAAATTAAAAAAAAAATACAAATGGAACTATTATATTTAATTATTGAATGATAGATTTCATTCTATTCCAAGTGGCAACCTCTGGAGTTGAAAAACAAAGTCCAAAAGTGCATGAAACTGCAGTTCCTCAAGGTAACTTCACACTCTACCTTCCCTTCCAGATATATATTATATGGACAAAAGTACTTGTCCGCCTACACATTACACCTAAAGGAGATGCTCAGCCATGGAAACCTATGCCATGACAGTGCATGCCACAGTGTTAATGCCAGAGGAGGTTTGCAACTCTGCAGTTATATGAATTGGCAGAGTGTTGGTAACTTTTAGATACTATACACCTCAGCACTCGGTGACCCTGAGCTGTAACTTTATGTGGGTTTTACAATGTGCGTGGGTTCCTTACAGCTTCCACTCTGCAATAAAACAGCTTACAGTTGATTGTGAAATATCTAAGAGGGAAGAGATTTCAAGAACTGATTTCTTGTAAATCGTACTTTTGTCTATTACAGCCGATTACTTATGGTTTCAAAAATGCCAACATGTCAAACTCGTGACTTGAAAATGGTAAGCCACAAATTAGTGGTGGCGTCTGATGTTTTTTTTAATTTGAGAAAATTCAATTTGAGGATAATAAGATTTTATATTTTACTTTTATTATGTTGAAATATTGAATTTTATAAGGCAATTTGAATTAAAGTAGCTTTGTTTTACACATAACCGTATCAGAAGTCATTTATCACAAGAAGCCCCTAAGTAATAGTAATGTTTGGTTTATGTTAAGAAATGAAACAATTATTGAATGATTTTTGTAGCGTCTAACTACTTAAGTACATGTGTGAAACACCATCACGATGAGTTATAAACTGAAACCATATATTGATGTATAACTGATGGAGTGAAAATGGATCTATATGTCAAACTTTCAAGGAATAGCGCTACACATTTTCATGGACTTGAGAATGACTACGGCACAGTTTAGCTTCTGTTTATGTTCTGTAGACTGTAATATTTTCATATACAGGTCAAATCTGCTGTAATACCACACTACTGGTGGACAGATGGCAACAATATTTTAAATTAGAGAACTGACAGAACAACATAAACAATAGCATAAGAAATTGACACTTTAATACTTTTTAAAATTTGCAAGTAATACTATCTTATGTTTACGTCCTTTTTTAAACAAGGCATGCCAATAAAACTATAATAGATCATATTCTGGGCGCTTGCTGTGGGGAGAGAAAGGAATTATGTAGGATGATAAATAGAAGAAGCTGATGAACAGAGGACGATGCACAAAAAGTAAAGATTTACATCAAGCGTGTCAAATCATGCTGACCAGCTTTGTCCTCAGGATCTTATTTCCTTTCTAGTGTCAAGATCACCTCTTTTCCATCTTGAGATATATATATATTTTTATATCTCTCCTCACTTCACCCTTATCTATCTGTTCCCTTGCTATCATCCAACCCATGCAGAAATCTGAGTGCGCGGAGCCAAGTTAGAGGTCAGTAGCGTAATTACTTGGCTCCATCTGCTAATGCCCAGTCACAGTCGGCTTGTCACGTGATCCTGATGAGGGCAGAGTACCAAGGTGAGTTGTCAAAAACATGCTCTGGCTCCCTGCTGCGCTTGGGCTGTGGCATCAAATGCTGAGAAATGATTGAGAGCATAGCCTGTACAGTGCGGTAGTGGGATCACATTTCCTGCAACATACAACTATCCACTGCCTACTCTGATAATGCTTGCAGGTTAGCTTATGCATTGGTTGCATAACAAAAGTGAGCAGAAGATGTTTGTACTACTGAGTTTTGAGTTTTACATAATGCAAAACTCAACTGCACAAATTGAGCATCAAAGCCTATATATTCATTCATGAAATTATTTCCGATTCCACAAGAAATTTTTAATTAGTCATTTGTGTGAAAAGGAGCCAAAGGTGGTTTGGGCATCTGGCTAGGATCCCTTCGGGGGTTTCCAGAAATGCCCAATTGGAAGCAGACCCTGGAGCAGACGCAGAACTTGCTGGAGAGATACATATCTCATCTGACCTCAGCATCCTTCACCAGGAGGAACTGGGAAATTTTGCTGACATCTGGAATACCCCACTTGGTTTGCTGCCACACTCAACTTCAGATAAGCAAAAGATGAATGGATGAAGACAATACTGAAAAGTTATACAAAGACTTACCTGACAAAATTGTAAAGTTTATCAAATTCTACCCAACACAGGAGTGTGTTCATAACAGGGGGCTTTCCAGACACTTCACATATATATATATATATATATATATATATATATATATATATATATATATATATAATATAATAATATAAATAAAAAAAGAGACAT